>JAENPR010001695.1:0-122658 GCA_018135685.1 Themeda triandra
ATGGTGGTGAAAGTAGAAACTTGTTTTAATTTAGTAGTGTGAATACCTGAACAAGGGTTATCTCTATCTACAGTATGTATGATGACCTTCTTGTGGGATGTGGGTGTTTTGTTGGTCGCGTTCGGGAGCGATGCTTGTAAGCCAGGCCCTTTGGGGCTTGTATGAGTTTTTTATTATTTTTCTTTTTTTAATAATATAATGATACACATCTCTGCCACATTTCTGAGAAAACAAAGAACATTATGGTAAAAAAAATGCTTTTGGTCCAATGTGAGTGATCAATTGTATTGTATATCTGTGTAATGTACATGTACATATACATATACCACTTCAACATGGTATGCAGTATGTTTCAGACAACAGAACTACGCATATCATCTAAACCTGAAATTACATGCTGAAGGTATCTGAATGATTCTCATAGCTAATAAACCCATAAACCAAAAATCAAATCCATCAAGAGTAACCAAATCAATATACTTTTCATCAGGATTGTACAAATTGTCTCTCACGGAAGCACTCTTTATTCTTTTTGCGGGGATCAACACCTGTAGAAGGTACAATATTCATTAGCTTTAACTTCTTGTGTAATGTAAATAACTTTGAACCGCATTTTCTATCTCAAACAGTTGAGGTACTATACTATATGTTGGAGATTTAAGAATTTACTTCAATTACCTTGTAGGGCACCTGGTCCTTTCCCCTTTGGGACATGCTAAACTCAGAGGTCTATCACTATGGAACGCAATCTTCTCCAGTTGAGATAAAAAGCATTCCTGCTATCGGACCAGCTGTGGTTGAAAGATAACACTGGAAAGCCTTCAATAATCTCTCATCTTTCTCCACTACAAAGTATTGCCTGAAGATTTTATCAATGCTGCCAGCTTGTAGAACCTTTGCACCGAAGCTTAGTTTCCTTGATAGTTTCAGAAATTTTTGGCCCCAGAGTTACTGCAAAGAAAGAAAAAGATTTGACAGTGATGAGAACTTCTACTAGTGAACATAACACAACTTTCATATGAAGAAAAAGAAGACAATGGTTAAGATTCTTACAGTGTTGTTTGAACCCTTGCATGTAGCTATCTGTTTTCAGGTTCAGCTTGTTTATCCGGCAAATGAAGGAAGTCTTCTTTTCTGCATCATGGGAGGAAGGGCGCCAAATGAGTCTTGGTTACAAGAAGTTGTTCCAAAGGGAGAAGAACCGAAGAAGCCGGTGGTGAGCAGATATCTTACTCTTCTTGTGAATCAAGGCAGAATAGGAAGGTTTTCCTTCATCACTGGCATATGCATACGAGGACAAAGGAATTCCAATGACATGCTCCTGGGCAAAACTCTCCATTGCTTAGAGCAGCTCTATCTGCAATCCTGCTTGGAATTGGATGCTGGGAGGCTTTGAGAAACTGACGCCTGCTAGTGCTGATAGTCGGGCCATATGTGGGTTTTTATAAGGTGGTTAAGCTGCCTAAAAAGTAACTTTATTCCAGGGAACAAACAATGTGGTGTAATCGAATCAGCACTTTATGCTGCAGACTCACGATCGCCTCATCAGATTGACTAAAGGAATGGCAGGCACGAGCAGAACACTTGGACCTTTAAGCCCAGCTACTGTAACGAGGAGGTAGCGATGCTTTCCTTTCCCACCGCACTTTCTATTGCTTACCCAATAAACTCTTGATGACATGCTTACATGTATAGTTAGCTTTGTAACATGCTGAAGCAAGATCCTGTAGTATTTTTTGCTAAATAGTTTATGACACGCAGTGCGTGGGAATTTTATGGTTCTTTTAGATTTTTCCTATTTCGAGGAAATATGTTCATGGAGAGTAGTGATTTCGAAAATAAACACGTGGTTCATTCGAACTTCCAACCAAACTACCTATATGCACTATAGGTTCCGGTATATGTCTGATGTGTCTCTCTCCCTTGCCGCGTATTGGAGTCACGTGTTTTATGGAGAGCATTGTATTGTAAGGAATCTCCATCGGTCTAGAAAATGTGCAAATGGCAATTGACAAGACCAATGGCACATGTCTGCTACTCTGATGATGTGCATTTGGTGAATCTGATGCTGACTAATCACTAATGGAACAGAAGAATAGCGTAAATAAAAATGAAATGTGTTCAGAGTCCAAGTGTCGAAGCATATGCTACTGACAGTCTGACACTGTGGGAGGAAATGCACAAAAAAGCTTTCATATTATTCAGTTCTCATAATTCGCTAGTTTTATACCTTTTCATTTCTTTATAGCCTTGTTCATTCATGATATGGCAAGCTGACTATCTGGCGGCTGCTTCGTCATAACAGAAATTACGTCATATGGTTGTCTTGTTAGCTCGACTTTTTTATATTTATGTTTAGTGTTTTTTTCAATTAGTAAACTGCTGACAAAAGAGTGCTTATGGTGATCTTTTCAGCTTAAGGTATCCTTTTCAGTTGTGGGTCCAAATTAGTTGACGCCTTTTCGCTCATATATATACCTGTGGGACACAGCCTTTATGTTTAGAATTATTCATCATCTTAAACAAACATAGAGAAAACATTCTTTGCCAGATTCATGGTTCAAGGACATGGTGTGCCCCAGGTGATGGGCTCGGACATGTGCATGATGCACCATGGGACTAACCTGATGTAAAACCACTCTCTTTCCGCTAATCTGGAATTGGTTACAATAAAGGTTTGTATAATGTTTGCTTTGTTCAATGTCCGTCACATTTTCAGTGCCAGGTGTTGACATGACATACGCGGAACCTATGCAAACCCCCGTCAGAAAGGAGATCTTGCTCACAAACGCCAGTGGTCTAGCTGTTCGGGAGATCCAGGTTTGGTTTAATATAATACGGGAAATTTGTGTATAATGAGATTATGCTAGATACTATAGTATCTGCACTTTGACATTTCTGGTCTGACAAGTGGCAAAGTCTGAATATAGGCTCTGCATTTCTGCAAATGATTTGTGGTGGGACCGTGGGAGCCTGAGAGGAGCCACATTGCATAAGCATGGCCATTCCCAAAGCGCTACTTGGCAGTCTCACACTAAAAATGTTAGCAACCATCAAAACCTATGGCTGCTAAATGAGGGGGAAGCGTGGCCTCAGCTCATTTTATATGTACCCATATTCACGATGAAGCGGTAGTGCCTGGCCTGAGCTTCAGGAACTTGCCCTTTATGCCGTCGTCCTCAAGACCTCAACACCAATTCTTTGTCAATGAAATGAAATCAGCAGTACCGATTTCCCCCGAATTTCAAGGGCCAATCAACGAAAGTGATACCGTCATACGAAGAAGCCCGAGATGTGCACATCACCTACAGACAAATTAGACTGAGCATAACCAGAGACATGCCTGGTCTTACACGAGCCGAGACGACCAAGGACCAACTCGGAGTCGGACTGTCGGTGTGGAAGTGGATCTGGAGTTCGTCGCGCACCGATTGCAGGCACAGTCCGAAACTGGATCGCGGTTGCCGGCACTCGCGATGGAGGCGAAGGGGAGAGGCCACAGTGGAGCGCTGACCGTCTTCACACGGATACGGCAGCGGACGAGCATAGGTTGCAGCGCGCGCGGCGTTTGCAGACGGGTGACTGAGATCAGCCTGTCCAACCTAACCCAGGTCAGGTGCAGTGCAGCGGTCAAACGCGACCGAGTCGGATTCCGTTTCGACTAACATCCTCGTAGCCCCCGATTATAAACCGAGAGGTCGAGCCGAGCGTTGTATACTCATCATCAGCATCATCAGTAATCGGTGCACGCGAAACCTTCCAAATATTAAGAGAGAGAAAGAAAGAGGATCGATCAAGGAGGAGCACTTACGCCGCCGCCATGGACGCACCGGCGCCGAGTGGCAGAAAGATCAAGGTCAAGCCTTCCTCGGGGTGCTCCCTGCCGGAGGAAATCGTGGAAGACATCCTCTTCCGGCTGCCGGCCAGATCGCTGTGCCGGTTCCAGTGCGTGTCGCGGTCGTTCCGGGCCGCGATCTCGTCGCGCGCGTTCCAGGACACCCACTACCAGCGCCACAGCGGCCGCAGGCGGCTATTCATCAGGCCGGCAGGGGTTCAGGAGCCCTTCTACGCCTGGCGTCCCGGCAGCGGCGGGCCGGCCGTCGTCGAAACGATCATGAACGCCCGTCGCTTGCCGCAGGGCTCCATCCTCCCGGCATCCAACAAGTCCTGCCGCGGCCTCGTGCTCCTCGGAAACGCCGACCACGGCACGCATCACGTGTGGAATCCTTCCACCGGCGAGATGCTGACCCTGCCGGACAAAGTGCCTCTCCGGGCGAGATGGAGCCCGTTTCTGGTGTCCTACGGCCTCGGTTACTGCTCCGCCACCCAGCGGCACAAGGTAGTCCTCCGCGTATACGACGCCAACGACGGATATGGCGCCACCATCTGCGAGGTCTTCACGCTGCACGATTCTGCGTACTGGAGGCCTGTTGCCACACGGCGGCATCACCCGCAGGAGAACTACAGGTGGCAAGGTGGCGTGTTCTGTAACGGCAATGTTCACTTCCTGGACAACTATGGCGGAGTGATCGCCGTCTTCAACGTGGAAGACGAGACGTTTGGCACGTTAAACACCCCTCCCGAGCTGCAACGACGACACTACCTGGCGTGCAACTTGGAGCTGACAGAGTTGGGAGGCAGCCTGTGCCTTTACACCGTCGTTCAAAAGGATCAGTGGTGCTATCAGGAGCTTAAATACCTTGTCGACGTGTGGCTGCTAAGAGACTACGACTACGACACGGCTGCTGCAAAGTGGAGAAACTCCGTCGTATCGATTGCCGCGGCCATCAAGATGAAGGCGAGCTTGCAATGATGCTCAAGTCACCTGGGATTACGCCGCTTGATATGTACCACGACGACGATACTGCTAGTAGCAATAGCAACCAGAGGCGGAAGATTGTGTTCGCCACAGGTGCTTGCGACGTATTCATCGTTGACACCGACACAGGCGCAACCAAGCTTGCCTTCTCACCCAAGGACACGGCCATCGGCGAATGCCGGGACGTCGGCCGGCCTCCCGCCATGGGGCTCTTTGAGGAAAGCCTTGCGCGAGTGGGCAGCTTGAGCGACAACACCGCCTTCGCGTTGTTGGTGTAATCCTGACACTGAAGATGCTGAAGCTGTCCAGAGACTGCTGACGTGTGAAGCAGGAGCGGGAAGTTCAGAGTTTGAACTGGAATGCGGGAGCAGGTGGCGAGGTGGTGGTGACCGCGCCCACGACCACGACTGACGAGGTGGTGGTGACCAGCCACTTTGATAGTGTATTTGAAAAAAAAGAAAAAAATTAAACCACGAAGGTTCTCCACCGGTCATCCACCATGTCACTCTATCCATACCATATTCGAACCCGTGATCTCGCTCGCGGCCCGCCATTACCACTGCACCGCACTATCACATGTGTCCATACGTAGTTTTGGTTCCCACATATTATACTCAATCGAGAGTAATTTGCTTATTTAAGACCCTAAATGATATCAAAATCAAAAGGTCACAACCGCAAACTTTCATATCTTTTTGAGATCTACAAACTTCTCGTTTAGAAAGTTTTTCCATCCGAGGCCATTTACAAAATTTAAATTTTAAATTTGAGAAACTCAAACGTAGGTTTCGCATGACTAGATGAAGTCAAATCAAAAGTTGTCAACTACAAAGTTTCATAGCCTTTTGAGATCTACAAACTTCGTATAGAAAGTTTTTTCCATCCGAGATCGTTTACGTAACTTTGAATTTCAAATTTATGAAACAAAAATGTAGGTTTCGCATGACAAAAGTCGTCAACTACAAAGTTTCATAACTTTTTGAGATCTACAGATTTCATATAGTAAGTTTTTCCATCCGAGATCGTTTATGAAATTTGAGAAACTAAAACGTAGGTTTCGCATGACAAGATGAAGTCAACTACAAAATTTCATAACTTTTTGAGATCTACTGATTTCATATAGAAAGTTTTTCCATCCGAGATCTTTTACAAAATTTAAAATTTTAAAACCACTTATACATACATACATATATACATACATATATACATACATACATACATACATACATACATACCACTGTAGCCAGCTAGTGTTACCAGCCGCCCTTATAGTGGACAACTGTAAGAGCGGCTGGTGATTGAGGCGCCCATATAGTGACCTAGGGACACAAATTTGTTTTCAACTTCAGCCCAAGACCTTATTGTTACCTCTTCCGACATAAGATAAGGTTATGCTATTCTTGGGGCTGAAACTAAATTTTAAAAGTCCTCCTAAAATAGGAATCCAAATAGAAGGTTCACCGAAGTTGTCTTTTTACAAGTTTCTAAAAATTAGAATAGGAGGCCACTGGAGTTAGCTCTAAAAAAAAACCTATCACCATGGTCTCGGTCTGTTTTTTTTAGGGAACTCCATGGGTCCGGGTGATCTTGTCCATCATCGGCCGTGTTGGGCCAAGCTTCTCTTGGGCCAAACCACTCCATGACCGTGAGAAGTTTGGCCCAAGAGAAAAAAAATTCCGGTAGCCCACTCGCCCAACGCCCGGGGAAGCGGAGGCATCGCGACCGGCCGCCGCTCGCCCGCCCGCCCCGCCCGCCTCGCCCGAGCCTCCGCGCCGGCGCCGCTTGCCCGACCCAGCATTTCTGCGCGGCCGCGCGATTGAGTGACTCCCGCCTCCGCCGGCCGCCCATTCCGCCGGCCGTCCGCCCGTCCCCGTCCAGTCCCCGTGCGCGCCCTGGTTGCCGGTTGACTGGTGAGTGCATCTATGTATCTGACTTCTCAGCTTAGGGTTGGACATTGGATAGTGGAGTTGGATCCTAAGGCATTGATATATATGATGATCCAAGAACTATATTGCCTGTCATGAATAGCATACCTTAGCAATAGGTTCAGACTAAAAATCAACAATGTTGGTTCTATATGTATGTTCAGAATTCTATTTAGGGCTTTCGTTCATCCAAGCTTGTTCCTTGATTATTTGTATCACTGTAGTCCAGTACTGTCAATATGCATTGTGATGCCTTTTGCTTTCTGTTTTGCCATACAGGTGAGGAGCTAGTAAACTAACATTTTCAAACTTGCACCACTCTTATTTTAGGCTGCAGCAAGAAATCTTTCACATTGTAACTAAATTTGTTACTAGAATCTTGATCCGTGCAAAAATACTAAGCATATCATTCAGTGTTTTGTTTCTATTCCTGGCAACAATTGAAAAAATTCAATCTATACTGTAACTTATTACTAAGCTTCTTATTCTCAAACTGGATGGGTTCTCATTGTTTTGGGGCCTGTTTTTGTAAGTTTTTGAACCTTTTAAATGTATTATACTGAACCTTTCTTAACCGTATTCCACATGAAAATTTTGACTAGGCTACCCTTGTTTCAAATCCAGGGTGGATGGAGGACCTTCAGGATGATGCTCTCCGCGAGATCTCCCGTCACCTTCCCTGCGTGGCCGATCGCGACGACGCGGCGGATACATGCAAAAAGTTGCGTGCAGCGCTCACGCAGCCGTTGCCAGATCCCCCGTTGCCGCGCCAGTTACCATGGTTGCTCCTCCCATCTGCAGAGTCGACGCGTGCCCACTGCCTGTTCTGCGGCGTCAAAGCCTGCGCGATCGACCACAAGCTGACGGCCACGCACGGAGCGCGCTACTTTGGATCGTACAATGGCGCCTGGCTCTTCCTCGCCAGCGACCAGATTCGCCGCCATGTCGTCGTCAACATCCGCGCCCCACGTCCAGAGCGGACGGTCCGTCACCTCCCGGACATGCTGGCCCCACGTCTGCATCATGGTCGGCGCGACTTGGTCTTCCTCGCTGCCACCCTCTCGTCCCCGCCCAACGACCACAACTGCATCGGCGCCGGCATCGTCATGTCATGGAAGCTCGTTGCCGGTCAGCAACAGGTGGCCTTCTGGCGTATGGGGGACACTGTTGCTATGGCCTTGGATACAGATAACATGTGCGAGCCCTCTCTTGAGGTAGAGGATGTCCTGTATCATGATGGAGCCTTCCGATTTCTCACCCAAGGGGGCCACATTCGTGTGTGCACGCCGGTCTTCAATGAAGGTGGAGAGCTTGAAAGAATATCTGACTCGGTATGCTTCGTCCAGAGAGGGGATTGGCACAGGCAGCTGGTGATGGGTATGTACCTTGTGAACTCTCGAGGCGTGCTGCACATGGTGGCCAGATATGGTTCTCATTTTGCTGGCCGATTGCCAACAACAGACTTCAAGGTTTACAAGCTGTTGGACAAGGTCAGTGCCAACAGGGTCGAGTACTCATGGAGCGAGTTAGAGACATTAGATGGGCAGGTATTGTTTGTTGGTCGGGGATGTTCTCGATCGTTTGAAGTGGCCAGTTATAAGGAGATGGGACTTGAAGAGGGGGACTACTTCACAGATGACGGGAGTTTCTGTGATCCCATGATGATGTTCCATGGTGTTAGTGACAGAAAGTATCCCTGTAATGACAATGAGCGTTGGTCACAATCTGCAACTCCAATGATTCAGCAATGCTTTCCGATGCAAGAAGCATCAGTACATTCACCTCCAGTCGGACGACGAGCCGCGGGCTAGGGAAGGAACGAATTGGAGAGAGGGGCGGAGCGCTGGGGAACACGATGTTATATGGCGGTCGGGATGGAGCGCCGGGGAAGACGATGCTCTATGGCGCTCGGCCGGCTCTCGGCTTGCCGCTCTTCCCCTGCGTTTGATTTCTTGCTAGCAAAAATGGCCGATTTGGGGGGGGTTGGGGAAAGACCGGAGGGCCGCCTTGGACAATGTAGCCCAAGCCCATCCGAGTGCCGTCTGCGTTGGCCCAATTAGTCCGGCTTCTCCACTTAGACCGACGCGGTCAGTCCCCCTCGCTGCCGACGCCGCACAAACACCTTTCCCCCCTCATGTTCACCGCCGGCGCGGACGGCAACGGCCACCTGCCGCGGCCGCGGAGGCCGCGGCGCGGCGGAGCAGGCCACGCCGGCGCCATGGGGTCTCCACAGGGACAGGTGTTGGCTCCGGGGGCGCATCCGCACCACCCGGCCGCCCCGCCGTGCACCGACTACGACGTGGCCTACTTCAAGGCCTACTCGCACATTGGCGTCCACGAGGAGATGCTCAAGGTTTGCACACCACATTCTTCCCCGCATTTCTAGCTTCCCCCTGAGGAATGATTGGGCGGATGCGGTCCCTGATGCGCCGGCGGGGTTAGGGTTCTGTTTCGTTTAGCGCGTGCGCCAATTTGTGTCCGGATCGGATTCGTGGGGTCGTCGTCGTCAGACTACGGGCGTCATATGGGATTCCTTGTTTGTTGTTGTTGGGAGTTTTGTAGCATTATTAGCGTACAAGAATACAGAGTTGACTGTTGTTTAGTGTCGGATGTGTCCTGGAGATCATGCTAACTTGGTTCTCCGCGAGCCTGCAGATGGGCCAGTTTTAACCTTGCGGCCACGGTTTTATTGGTAGACCAGGGACCTTAGCTAGCATCTCCGACACAGAGTGCCACACATTTTCTGCTATATATGCTTATCTGCCATAGACGTTCTAATGTGAGAAATATTTCCTTGTTTTATGAACCTATAGCTCTACATGTATTCCTCTTTGTGGTTTATGTTTTATGCATCATGAAGTGAATGTCATCATTTTGCTAATTCAGTACTGATTTTTAGGTTGCTGATTGCAGGATCATGTGAGAACTAGTACTTACAGAAATGCCATAATGCATCACAAAGATCTTATTTCAGGCAAGGTAATACTCGTTTAGCAATGTATATGCTTGGGTAGATGATTTCCTGTGTATGATATAGCTTTCAGTTCTGCTCAGTTAACTCGTCCATGAAAATGATAACTTTCAGGTAGTTTTGGATGTGGGTTGCGGCACTGGTGTTCTTTCGATATTTTGTGCTTTCGCTGGTGCCACTCGTGTAAGTTCTTATAGTTATTTGTTGCACACTTACTCTATAGATGCTACTATATTCCTCATATGTTTTTGCTGTTGCTCATGCACCATCCATCCACATAAACCTCATGTACCGAAGAACCACTACCTTTGGGAATTGATACTTAGCAGACAAACATTAATCAATATGATGAATTCATATTTGGTTATTTGGTTCTTTACTGTATATTTGAAAAATGTGTGCTAAATAAGAACTTGAGATCGCACATGATAATAGGTGGGAATGGGGGATGGGCCAACATCTCAGTGAGAATCTAATGGATAAACAATATTGTCTCTAAATCATTATTGCGATTTAAGGGGGCACGGCAGTTGATGCTCTCCAGTGCAACTGTTCTGAGAAACTAAACATCCTCGATATACTCACTGCTATTTACAGTAAGACAATTAAATTATGAACATTCCAATGTACTCTGGATTAACCTATTATAGTAATACTCCTTCCGTCCACGTATAGTAGGCGCAACTCGAAAAACATTAAGACCAAAAAAATTATTAATTACCGAGTGTTTTGAGGAGACTGCCTTTAATTTTGCATCCAAATAACTGCGCCACATGCATCTCTGTCATGGGCCGTTACCCGTTAGCGCTTGCCCGGCCCCTGCGTGCATTCTGTTTGGCTTCCACGCCGCACGCACTTGTAGATTCCTTCCAGCTAACATCTAGTGTTAACGGCCAGCTGCATGCGCGAGAGCTGAAGAGTCCGAGTTTAAATGCTGCGTGCAGCTATGCACAGAGTCGTCTTGTATTCGAGGATGGGAAAAAATATGGTTATGCTTATGCCTACTATACATGGACGGAGGGAGTAGTTGGATACTTGAGAAATTGTGTATTTCATTCGGTCGGCTATAAAACTGTGTGAATGCACTGCACTGATCATTTTATCTGTACCAGGATACATCTTGTGCTTGATATTACCAAATACTATAATCATCCATGTTTTCTCTTTTATGATTTAAAAACATATTTATCTTGGTTGCAGAGACATTTGACTTTTTTTTAAAAAAAAAAATGCATGAAGTATGTACTTTGGTTCTACTAGTTTCTTTTGCATGAGTGCTGTAATTTGTTATTAAGTTATGTACTACATGTGATGCAATATTACTGATATAGATGAATGCTTTTATTTGTTTTTATTCCTTATTATTCATCTCCTTGAATGAGTTTATTATGTTCTCAGGTTTATGCAGTTGATGCAAGTGATATTGCATTGCAGGTAAACTTTTCTCACTCACTATTTTACCTTTCAGTTGGGATTGCCAATCTACCATCATGTTTTGCTGAGTCATATAGCTTTTTTTTTGCTGCACAGATGTATTAACTTATGTTATCAAATTGGAGAGTAAACCTTGAATTGAAAAGGTCCATCCTCCCAGCCCTTCTTTATGCTTACTTAGGAACTCGCAAGCACTAAAAACTTATGCTTAGGGCAACAACTTTTTTGTGTAGCTTGGTTGTCCCAGTAGGAAACAGTGCCTCCTGTCAATGATAGTGAAATACAACATGGAGAGCATGCCTTTATGATCAAATAATTTTGTTCTTAAAATGCATTTTTCCACTTTTTCTGTATACTATCTGTAGCATTACTTCTGTATTTTATTATTAGCTTCTATAAGTTCTACTAATGGTGATGGTGAACATTCTTTTGAACTAAACAATTTTAGGCTATGGAGATTGTAAGAGAGAATGAGCTATCTGACAAAGTTGTGGTTTTGCATGGCCGAATTGAGGTACATTTCTCTGTCAAGTTTTTGCCATCACTGTTTACATATCCAAAGCTTTATTGTACTTTTGTGAGTTTTTTCCCCGCACTTACCAGTTATAGCCAGTAATCACCATCCTTCAAATTCTATATTGTTGTGGGTTTTGTCAGTTATCACCATCCTTAAAATTCTTTTTGAGGCCTTCACTGTGCTACGCAACATGATTGTCTTTGATTCGAATGCAGGATGTCAACATTGAAGAAAAAGTTGATGTCATCATCTCTGAATGGATGGGCTACATGCTTCTGTATGAGGTATATATATCAGTATCCCTAAAGTTTGGATAGTTGGGCTAATTTTATGCTCACTTGACATCAGTGCTGTTCTTGAAATTTCATATTTAGTCCTCTCGGTGCAGAGTATGCTGGGAAGCGTAATTTTTGCTAGGGATAAATGGCTTAAGCCAGGGGGTCTTATTCTTCCATCGCATGCATCGGTAGGAGTTTGATAAAAACATTATATAACAGTTAACTAGTTGAGGTGGATTTGTAGAGTTTTGAGGCTGAGATGCAAGGCGTATTTCTGTTGCAGCTTTACATGGCACCTGTCACAAATTCTCAGAGATACCATGATAGTATTTACTTCTGGCGAGATGTATATGGCATAAAAAGTGAGTTGAATTCTCCTTTTCTCTCTCTGAGAGTATATAAGCTTGCTTAGTTATTTGTTTGTCATATGTGTAACTCCGGTTGTAGTATTTCTCTCAGATTAACCCATTTTTCTCTCCTTTTACTTCAGTGTCCTCTATGATGCCTCTTGCAAAACAATGTGCATTTATGGAGCCGTCAGTTGAGACAATTAGTGGAGAGAATGTCTTGACATGGCCAACAGTGGTGAGTCCCAAGCTCCCAATTATTTGTTCTTCCAGAAGCACGTTTTCCTATCAACTTGTCATGCATTTTACACACATCACTTAGGCTTCAGCATATAGTTCTTGTCTTAGTCCTAATTCTAGCTCTGCATGTGTAAGATGACGTTTTTTTATTCCAACTTACTTTGGTTCCTGGAGCAGGTTGCACAGGTGGATTGTTATACCATACAAGCTCAGGAGCTTGAAACCATCACTGCTGCATTTAAATTTACGTCAATGTTGCAAGGTACATTGTATTAGTTCTTTCTTTTTTGCATATATATCAAACAGGTATATATCACATATCATATATTCATATATGTATGATGGAAACAGATCATGATTCTATTTACTAGATTTGCTCAAGCTCAGAATCATACTTTTTATAGGGCATCTTAGATTCTGGCTGATTTTGGTTTTTATAGGCCTACACTAGTTTCAGAGCATGCATGCACTGCTTTGTTCCTGTTTTGCACTCGGTTGTTAGCTGTATCTGGGATTAGACATGCACGGTGGTGAGCTAGCTTTGCTCAGTACATTCAGTTGAAGGCATGAGCACTTAGTTGTAAGTTTTACTCCTCTGTCCTGGAATAGGGTGCATTGTGGCTATTCTAAGACAAAATAAGGGAGAGGGCAATAGACGCATGTACCCCTAATCTATTAAAATCTAATCCTATTTCGCATGATTAAAGGACGCAATCTATGTTTTCTTCTCAAAATATGGTAAGCACTAAGGATAGAGGGAGCAAGTTTCCTAATCATGTATTCTTATTTTAGGAAATATTATCTTCTTGCTCCCCAAATGCAGAGGGAGTATTTCCTAATGTTGACAATGAGGATAGCACACTACATTGTCCATGTATATCAATCCAGAATGTTTCTTAAATTTCTGTGCCTAGGCTTAAGATACCCTTCAATCTGAAACCAAGTACACCTTATATTGCCAATGTGATATTCCTATTAAAACTACTACAAATTTCCTAAAACAATATATAAGGCTTATGGTAAAGCATAACTGGCATTTTTACCAGCACGGTCAGGGATTTGTCTCTTGCTTGTGGCACTGTTGCTACAAGGTGACGATTTTTAATAGTCTCAGGTAGCCGTCTGGTTGTACAACCTGCGTCAGTAGGCTGTTCAACTTTGTCCTTTTATAGACAAAATTTAGTTACATGAGAGGCTGGTCCCTCTGAAGTAGAATGACCAGAAGTCCGATCCTCTCTGAGGTTTGATCCCTTCTAGAATAGCTATTTTGAAAATCTATATTTGTAAAGCTTTGAGATTGAGGTAACCAGAAAAGCAGAATGACTATGCTGCCCTTCCATCAAGTACTTTGGAAGTTAGGATATGATGTTCTAATGCTTGAACTGGAATACAATCAACAAGAGCATTTGAGGGAACATCCATAAATGTGACTTATTTTGAAGTCGTACTAATAAATCCAACTCTTCTATGCAGCTCATTATGGATATCTATTAATCTCCGTCTAATATTTTTGCAACTGCTTGCCCAGTTACAGGCCTTACCAGACTTTAATTTTTACCCTTGATTTCTGGAATATAACGTGCTGCATGTGGTGTTTGGTCTGATACAAGTATAGTTAAATTAATTTAACACCCCAGTTGGAGCAATTGCACACTTTGTTTGGTTGGCCTTCTTCTGCTGTCATGTCTTGGTTAACTGTTTTCTCATAGTGAACTCTCTTGCTTAGTCACGTTACTATAAAACTCTTGCTAGTGATGGTAATTGCTCATTGGAAACTACATTGATTTATTGTGCTTGATCTTTGTCGAGATTGTGTTTGTATCATGTATTTGTTACTTAGTGTTGATGGGAAAATAGTGCTAATCGTGCTCTCTATCTTGTGTTATTTTTAGCTCCACTTCATGGTTTTGCATTTTGGTTCGATGTTGAGTTCAATGGACCAGTACGCCAGAAATCCAAGAAGCAACCTAGTCAATCATCGGATGGGAACATCCAAAATGCCAGCCCAAGCAGTAAGAAGAAAAAACCGGATGTCTCTATTGTACTTTCAACTGCACCAGAGGATGCCCCTACTCACTGGCAGCAGGTGATTGTTCTCCACAATAGCTTATTGATTTTCTTTTACGGTTTTACCTAAAGATATAGGTATGGTTTTGTTGAAATTTCTACACAATTACATTGTTAACATCCACAATACTGACTTAGAATTGTTTTTTTATCAGACCCTATTGTACTTGTTTGAGCCTATAGAACTAAACAAAGATCAGATCATAGAAGGTTCTGTTACCATCTCCCAGAGCCAGCAACATGCTCGCTTCCTTAACATCTGCCTGAAATACTTGTGAGCCTCCTTCCAGTTTATTTCAGCTCTCCTTTGTGTGGTCATTTTCAAGATTGAATAACGCTATTTTTGGCCTGTCCTTGCAGTACTGGCGACCAATGGTATGTCAAAGAATCTGTGATGAGATAATCTGGGAGAAACTGAAAGAGTGATCATGGTCAAATCTGTTGTGTATGACGGACAACCTTTCTGCTGGTAATTTGCGGTTTAGGAGCATTCTGACTGCAGCTGCACTGGGTTGTCATGATGCATTGATCAAAAAAAAAAAAAAATGGAGTGCCCTTTCGAGTGCAGCTTGATCAAAAGTGGTAGATGGCCACGACACGTAATATGTGAACCTTTGGCTCCAAAGTCAATTGACGAACAAAACATAGAACTACACGTTAACTAGAGTAGCTCAGTTTTCTTTTTTCATTCTTTATTTTTCATAATAGACTGCCCATTCTTTGTAACGCTGCTGCGGCGTGTAGTGCAGCATAGACGGTATGATTCTCCAAATGGCAGCATGGAACTTTTACGAGTGTAGTTTCCTGCTTGAGTAACGTGCATGAATGGCCATGGTGTTTGTCAGTTTGTTTGAATTTGGCCATCGTACTTAGCAAGCATAAACCACGGCCATAAAGCTAACACTGACTACACCGATTACGTCATTAGATCCTTTTTTTTTGACAATAATCATTAGATCCTTAATCATACGTATTTGATTCAAGTAGAGTAAGTTTCGTTGATGGCAATGGACAAATCACAGCATATGCTCCATTCCTTTTTCATTTACGCTCACCTCGCCTATTCGTGACACCCCATGTGGCAAAGTGTAACATCCTGCTTAAGAACTGTGGTTTTCATCTACACCATTCCTCATTATGCGTCACCTCCCCACTCCCCAAGTGTGGTATCGTGCTTCCTTTTTTTTTAAGAGTGGTGTCGTGCTTAAGATTTTTCAATACTATGTGCTACTGTTTCATCAGTTTTTTTTGCTTATTTAATTATTTGCGTTTCAACTAAATAATTGAGTTAGCTATGCGGTACATGTATTCTACAGGCTAGAGAGAATTGCTGCTAAGAAAGCGTGGCGTAATAAATTAAAAATAGTACTCTAGAAAGCTACTGTACATGGCTAATGTTGTGGAGCGGTGTTGTTGATTGCGACGTACTCCTCCGTTCCACCAATAAAAGAGCGTTTTTGACTTCAACACTTCCTCTTTGAAGATTCGCCTTATTTAAATTTTTTATACAAATAACAAAATAAATTAATTATTATGAAAATATCTCTAATAATAAAGTAAGGCATAATAAAATAAATATTATTTATTAAAAATTTTTAAATAAGGCGAGCAGTCAAACAGGAAATGTTGAAGTCAAAAACATTCTTTTATTTGTGGAACGGAGGGAGTAGATGTTCAGGGGTAATTTCAGTGGCAGCTGTAGGATTGAACGTCGGTCGAGAGCCTGCAGGTGCAGGGACGTCAGGCGGCGGAGGTCTCCGCCTGTCGGTGGGCCGCTGTGACGGGACACTGCCTCGGGACCAGGGGACACTCCCGCCGGCAGGGAGAAGCTGGCGATGCGCAGTGCGCGAGCCAAAAGATTGTGTACGATCTCTGATCACAGTCGCAGTCCCAGTTGCGCAGGCACCGTCACAGGGGACTGCCGTTGGCGTGTTCCTCACTTGGAGCAGTGCTGGGCTGTTGCCTGCTGGCGCCCTGGCCGTGGTCTCGCTCGTCTGGGGTGGATCACAGGGTCAGGATAAAGAGACAAACCACGGCCACTGTCCAGAACGGCGTCACGGCCGACTCTTCCAAAGCTGCCGAATCCAATTCCGCCGCCACGGCTAACCGCCGAGGCACGGCCCCACACCAAACCCTCCCGCCGCCGACGGCCCCCCTCGGGGACGGGGCTCAGGGTTCTGGTCTTCTGGATTAGTTCGCCGGCGGGCCGACGGAGGCGTCTTGGGCAGGCAGGCAGGCAGGCGGAAACCTCAGCTCCGGCGCGCCACAAGGGTCGTAGGACGTGTGCCGACCAGGCGACCATGGCCTACTTGCTTCTATATATTCAAGCCGGCGCCGAGAAACTTAACAAGACCCTCGTTGTCGTTGTGTTGGTTGCCGCTCGCCGGCGGGGTGGACGCTGTAGCCTGTAGGGCATGCATGCGGAGTTCGTCCAGGGGCAGGCCGCGGGCCGGGGGAGCATGTTGTTTCGTGGCGCGCACGGCGTGGCGTGCATACGACACGCTACCGGCATCGCAGAACGTGTGCCGTGGTGGTGTGGACGGCACCTGACAGTCTGAAACTCTGAACTCTGAACCGAGCAGCTGCCAACGAGTCCCACCTCAGCGCCGAGTGCTGCCCTGCCGTGTCGAGACAGCTGTCGTCCTGCTTTGAGGTGTGCCAGTGCCAGTGCCAGTGTGTGCATTCAGAGAGAGAGGGAGTGTCATGAATTCCATGGCGGTACAAATTCAATTCGGCGGGCAGCAAGGTGGTCAATCGTCTCACCCTCCGTTCCATGGTTTCAGGTAGTTACTCCTACCACCCTGGACCGGGAGGGCAACGGCGGAGCGCTGCGCGCAGCCGCTGCTGACGGCAAGGCGCGCGGGCGTCGACGGCCTGAACAAGATGGAGCGAGACTTGCTGTCCCGCGTCACCGGGGACAGCGGCCGCCACCGGCGGCTGCAGGTGCAGGGCCTGGATCCCACGCCGCCACCGTCCCCGACGCCGACGCTCAGCCTCCGCGTGGGGAACGATCGCAAGCGGCAGAGTCGGGCGGCGGACGACGCCAGCCGTGGCCACGCTCACGAGCCCCAGCACTCGCAGGCGGCCGCAGCGGCGGCCAACGTGGTGGCGCCGTTGCCGTCGACGTCTCGCGTGCCGTTCGATCCCAACGGCCGCCTGGCGTCCGTCGTTGTACCGGGCTACCCCATGTCCGAGCGCCGGCACAATCGCCGGGAGGCAGGCGCCGGTGCGCGGGCCCAGCTCGCCGCTCAGACGCCCGTGCAGGAGCATCGCGCTCGCGCCTCGTCTGCTGGTGCGGGGCCCGCGCCGCAGCAGCGGCCTCCGACGGCCCCGGTGGTCTGCCGTACCCTGGAGCTCGCCGTGGCCGGCCCGACGGTGACCACGGGACCCGGGCAGCAGGAGCGCTGCGACGCGTGCGGCCTCAGCGCGCGGCTCCTGCAGGGCCTGTCCAGCGACCTCGACAGGGCGAGGGCGCAGGTGGCGCTGCTCACCTGCCAGAACGAGAGCCTCCGCCACCGCCTGAAGCGCGCGTCCGCATCGTCGTCGTCGGCGGCGGCGCCGGCAGGGCCAGAGTGTGGGTGCCCCGCGGCGGCGTCGGCACACGCACACCTGAGCCTCCGGTGCGGGGCGTGCCGGGTCAGGCCGGCCACGGTGCTGCTCGTGCCGCGCGAGCACCTCTGCCTCTGCGGGCACTGCTCCTGGAAATCCAGCCGCGAAGGCGCGGCCGTCGCGTGCCCGGTGTGCCGTGGCGTGCAGCACCGGCCGGTCTAGAGAGTAGAGACTAGACTGTCAGCGTAGGATAACCTGCTGATGGCGCGTTGATCTCACTCCTAGTAAGGATTTAGGAGAGATGACAAGTTAGTTAGTGAGATTTCAAATCACGTTTCAGCATCTACTGTACACTATGCAGTTTTGGCGCGCATTGCCGGCAACAAAAAAAGAAAAGAAAAAGAAAAGGAGAGTTGCTGGAGCCTTCCATCTGCAGCGTGTGTATCTGCAGTAATTATCCATAGAGCGGTGGAAGCTTTGTGGGCGGTCGTCTCGTGGTGGCCGGCGTTTCGGTGACATGGTGGCTGCCACGGCTAGCGGTCCACGGGCCACGGACACCTGCTGCCAGCTTCCGGGTAGGCAGGCATCCGCGGTCGCCTGGCAGTCTGCTCACAGCGTCCCCCCCCCGTTACTTGCTTCGCCCTGTCTCGCCGGAGAGACGCAGGCACGCAGCGTGGGCGGCGCCATTGAGTTGACTGTGGGTGGCCGCCCGACACCGGGCTGGCAGTGCGAAGCGGAGCTGCTGGTGAATGGTGACACGGGGTTCAGCCGTTGTTCAGCCGTGGGGAGGCAGGCACAATACGCTGTAGAAGTTCACAGTCAGAACACTGTAGTACTCCATGACACAGCTTAAAAAAATACTCCGTACACGGCATGTATACAGGGCATGTACTGTACGTATGTATACTTCGTAGCTATATCATGAAGGCAGTACTACAATGTTGTGACTGTGTCATGGAGTACTACGGGTGTGTTTGGTTGGGTGGCTAACTCCAGCCAAGGTTTCCTGGGGCCAAATTTAGCCTGTTTGGTTGCCTGTACAGGGTTGAAGCCAGGCCAGGGCTGGCCATCCGTACCGCTGTAACCTGGCTCCAGGAGAACGCCCGAATCGGTCGTTCAATCCTGGCCAGGCCAGGGCCAGCCTCGCGCTGAGTGCCTGTCACCGCCCGTGCTCCATCTTCTCACCGCACGAGGCCCGAGCTCATCCCTTCTCCACCGCCAGTGCTCCTCCTTCTCCCCGCCGGAGCACGCGTCTGCATAGGGGTTGGCTCCCCGGAAGCTGCCGCTCAGGGACGGGTGCTCCCTGGGCGCCGCCGCGCAGGGCGAGTGCTCGCCGGACGCCGCCATGCTGTGGACGGAGCTCGCCGGCCATCGGGAACTTCGATTGCATCTGCACCGAGGTCCTCCACCCTCCCCCGCGTGCCATGGTTGAAGATGCGCTAGATCTTGCCCTGCAACGGGTTCCTCCACCACCCGCGACTACAGCAGGTTCCACCACCGGCCCGGCATCTCCGCGGCGCACTTGCGCGGGCGGGACGTGCGGCGGCAGCGCGCGGCCATAAAAACAGCGCCGAGAAGTAGATGAGCAGAGAAGAAGCGAGTCCGTCGCACGGCTCGTCTTCCCGTGCGCGGCGCCGGAGCAACAGGCGGAGGCTGCGACGTCCATCCTGCCATCGGCTAGCTACGAGCACTGGCATGCTTCAGTTCAATGTTTCACTTGCCATCGGCTAGCTGCTAGCACTTGCTATAAAACTGAGAATAGTCGTGTGGTTGCACTTGCACCGTTGCACGAGCACTCTGAATGTTTCAGTTTCAGTTTCAGTTCAACGATAGCTCGAGACAGTCAGGTTTCAGTTTCATTTCAATGTTGGTTGAAGACAATACTCAATAGAGGCTTGCCGAGGGAACTGAAGATCAAGCTACCCTCAGATCACACCTTGCCTGCACTCATGGCATTGGGAAGGTAATGTTTATTTGCAAGCACGAGCAGGGCAGCGTCTCTGAACTTCTGATCCCATCATTTCTATTCTGCAAGTTCATACACCACGAGAATGTGTGTGGTAGGCTGATGAGCTGCTGTTGACAACAAAGATCATGCCATTGCCATGTGTGTGATGCACCGAAGGTGGCGTTGGGGGCGTTCATAACTTGTTTGATGAAATGCTAAAAGAGGGTAAGCTTACCAATGGGAAGAAGATGTAACTCTATCAACATAACCCAGGCAACCAAACACAATTTGGGCCTAGCCAGGCTAACAGTGTACAGACAACCAAACAACCCGAGGTTGGCTTGCTAGAGCCAGGCTTAAGCTAGCCTGGCTTAGATTTGCTAGCTAGGAAACAAACCAAACACACCCTACACTGTCGCCTGGTGGGCTAGACTACACGGCAATGCACAGTATACTGTACGTGTACTGTGCTCCGTAGTAGTAGCCTGGTAGGAGCAGTGTAGTGCAGCCCAGCAGGCGACGCCGGCTGACTGTAGGGAACAGAGCCGCCTTTGCACCAATGAGACAAGACGGATCTCTGTGCTACGACCTCTTGGAGCACACGAAATGCAACTGTTGTTGATCTGGCTCCGCGTGGGAAAGCCAGACCGAAATCTGTAGTGCTCGCGTGTTCCCGAAATCTGTAGTGCTCGCGTGTTCTACGCGTGTTGCAGCGCGGAGGAGCAGCGACGGGCGGACGGGCGCCAGGGCCGCAGAAGTGCAGACTCCTCTCTCTTGATCAATGCTGCCATCTACTGTACTACTCAGTCCTCACAGAGTCACAGTGCACCTTAATTTCTAGGAGTATCTCAATTTTCTTTTAAAGACGGAGCAGTAGTAGTAGTATATATCGTGTCTTCCTCCTCGCTGGCCGTGCGTCCTTCTCCTTCCCATTTCCCCGTAGTGCTCCTGCTCTGCTCCTGCTCGTACCAAGCACGCCGCCGCTCGCTGTTTGTTGGCTTGGAGCCCGAGAGAGAGAGAGAGAGATGAGGTCTGCCGCTGCTCGTACCAAGCGGAAGACAAGCAACGTTCCCGTCCGGTGGCAACCATATGCGGAGCTGACTGCGGCGGCGACGGTGGCATGCGGCGGTGAAGGCTCCATCCCCGACACCTCTTTGCTGCTCGGTGGAGGTAGATATATTTGTTTCTCATTTTGTTTTCTGGTTTTATTTATGCCATCTCATCTGATTTCGATCCGTCTTGGAAGATTAGTATCGGCTCGAGTTTTGAGGGTTTCTTTTTATGTATGGCCTCGAGCTCTCTTTTAGCGTCAGGGTTCAAGAGATCGACTTTTTTTTTACAAAAAAACATCAAGGCATCGACTTGATCCTCCGTATGAGTGTTTATACTTGCATTGAGAGTCAGATCCATTCCACTCCACTTTTCCGTACAGTAGTCGATCCTAGATCTAGATGATCCACGCTGGAAAACCTTTTTTTTTAACTCTCTAAAACCCTTTTTAAATTTATGAGAACCGAGATGAGATGCCTTTTCATTTATGCCTCCTTTGGTTAGTGGGGATTGAGGGCTGAAAATAATCTAACTGATCATTGCTACTATATAGACTTACCATTTAGGTCCTTTGGTTTCCCCGGACTAGAGACTAAAGACTAGATTTTAGTCACATTTAGTTCTTAAATCACCAAATATATAGACTAAAAGACTCATTGCTTAGTCCAAAGATCCAAACAGACCCTTAATTCAGAATCGTTTCGTGCCATAATCTAGTTGATCATTGCTACTCTAAATAGACTTACCATACTCTAATTTATAAATGTTCTATGCCTACGTTTCCCACTAGGTCTTATTCGTTTCCCCCACAGAACCATGTCGATTGAGGGGGATTGGGGCCTTTCGTTTTGCCCCCAAACCAAAGGGTTTAAGATGGATTAGGGTTTAGAGTTAAATCCCCTACAATTTAAAATCTTCCCCAATCTCCTCCAATACTCCTTAGTCTCCATGGCTTCGGGATGAAAAGAACAAGTCTTAAAGGGGGTTAAGGAGGATTTTGACTTATAAAGGATTTAATGCCCTCAATCTCTCTCATTCCCGTTGGTTGTAGGGCCTAAATGAACGGTATGAACCAAAGTTTGAATATTTTCAAGATATATTAAAGAAGCAAAGTGCTGAAAATATATATGTCGTTTAGTGAAAAGCTACTGAAACTACTTGATCGCCCCACCATCCGCCATAGTCCTGTTGCATAGCTGCAATTGGCCATCATATACGTATGTGCAGATGAGTTTCTTGCCTGCAGTGCCAATTCACAAATTGGGTTAATTTGCTTGTCCCCACTCCCACCTGATGATTTGATCAGCCGTTGATCTTTTTGATTGGAACAGTATCCAGACGAAGAAGTGGCATTCCAAACTGTACAAGATATTAAATAAGATCAGACCAAACAAAACATGGCCTAAAGCAGGCTAATTAGAGAGTGTTTCTGGACACGATACAAGACCATTGGCGGTTGTGTCCTCAGGCAGACTTGCCTGGTGAGGCACAATATAGCTCCTGCTTAAATATGCAATCATAATTAGACAACAAAAACAAACGTACCATGGACACTAGGGGTTCTTCTACCTTTATTATCTCAACTTCTACAAAACTTATTTGAAGAATTTAATTCAAGTCCTGCTCAACATGCTTTGTTGACTATTTTTTGAATGTAATATGCTTTGTTGACTATATTTCTTACAATTCATTGAAAAAAAACATCACATGCTTTTATAAAATGATGAATGCTTCAGCTAATGCATGTGGCTTATACATCCATTTTGTCATGTTATATGTCCTTTGGGGAGAAGAAAATGGCTAGTTTTTAGAAGTTTAGTTCGGCACATGATATTCTTGAACTATTATTTGTATTTTCCTCCATGAATCATTGTGGAGAATAAATTCAGAAATAAGATGGGGTGGATTGCTTGGTTTGTTTATGAATTCTTTTTTACAAGTTAATAATAATGATATCATCGACTGCTTTCAAGCCACGAAGGAGCATAAAGTTATGACTAAATTTGAGTTTTTTATTTAAATATCGATTATGTAATTTTATTTATTTATGGATAGCTACTTGAACAAATAGTATAATGCGGGTGCTAATGCTATAAGATATTTTGTAATGTTAATCAAACCACAAAGAATGATGGCGTGTTTTGGCAATAAATCTGCTGAAAGAGAGATTTACGATTCAAACAAATAAGAAATAGTACAAAGAGTTATTATATTGTTAATTATATAGCAAGATACACTGAAGAAGTTGAAATTGTATCTGCATTGCATACTGCCCAATGCTTGAGGATGTTTAATTTATCAGTACTCTAGGCTACTATTTTGTACTTCTATATTGGACTTCTATAGGAAATGGAATACCCGGCCCCAAAGTCCGCAGGTGCACTATTTTGTAATGAGTTTGTTTACCCTCCGGGAAGAATGGTTTGGAAGGAAAACACCTGTTGAATTGAATCTCGATCGAAGTTAGTACCATATATCATAACGATAAACATAACAACGAGCTTGATTCTGGCGACGTGCTATTTGTCTTTTTATCGCAGGACGCGGAGATGGAATTGTGGAACGAAATCTGCTATCCCAGTTCGAAGGCGAAGCCAACCAGCAACAGGTCACGTATGACCGGGCTGAGGCATCGGTGGCGCTCAGCCTCCGCGTGGGGTCCCAAGACGAGCCGCCGCCGCAGCAGCCGCAGCCGCAGCCGCAGAATCGGCTGCCGGGGCACGCGCGGACCCGGCAGACTCCCAACCTTCGCCGCGCACGCTCCAGCGTGCCGCCTCCCCAGACGTACGCGCCGGGCTCGCCGCCTGCTGGTGCTGGGGCTGGGCTGGCACTGCCGCAGCTCGGCAACAACAACAGCCCTGGGGCTGGGCTGGCGCCGCCGCAGCTCGGCAGCAACAACAGCCTCCACCAGCTCCCGGTGGGGGCGATGGCACCGCCGCCAGAGCCACCGCGCTGCGGCGAGTGCAGCCTCCGCTACGACCGTCTGTCGGCGGACTTGCTGGGAAGGGTGAGCGCGGACCTGGATCGCAGGGTGGCGCTGCTGCGCCAGGACCTGGGCGCCGAGGTGAGGAAGGAGGTGCTGCGGCTCCATGCAACGGCGACGGCGGCGGCAGGTGTTCCCCGCCCCCAGTCTGCCCGCCCCGCTACTGCGTTCTCGGCAGCAGGCTTGCCGCAGCATCAGCCCTGCGGCGGCGGCGCGTGGCAATGGTGCCCGGCCTGCGGGGCGAGGCCGGGGACGATGGTCTACGAGCCGTACGAGCACCTCTGCCTCTGTGCGCAGTGCTCGGCGGACGCCAGGCGCGTGTGCCTCGTTTGCAGCTTCACCTGGAAAGGGGCTGTCGAGGCTGCCTCTCGTGAACACGGACGTCGTGGAAGTGGACGTGAAGCCTCCCTCCCGCCGTTGCCGAGGCCGTGGCAGCCGTGACCGTCCATTTTGGCCAGGGATCAGGAGGGCTTTTGGCGGCGAAGCTCTGCCGCTGCTGTGTGAAAAATCATGCAGGCTTTTGGTCTAACTAGAGGCACGGATCTAGTAGAAGTATACTGCACAACTCCCTTTAATCTCTTGCATGTAGAAAATTAGAAGAAGAGGTTGAACAACGGGCCTCCACACTCTTACTAAATCAACCACTGCTTAGGTTGACTGCTAGTACTAGTGTCCGATCCCGTTTTCTCTTGGTTTCTCGTCGTTGGAATTTACCCTATGTTCCAGATTAGTATTGCTACTTTGCTAGCGTTATATAGTGATGATAAGGCCTTCCATGTTCCTACTGGATGGTTATATGCAATTTGCGTCCAAAATTGAAACCGGTCATGGTTCTCAGTTCATCCGGTGCACCATCGAAATTGATGTTGGATCTGGCCAAGATTGCAAAGGCCAAAGGGTACACTACAACACATCATCTAATTAAAGGCATTTTGTTAAAGGCATTTTTTTAAATTGCCTTAATTTCCTTTTATTTAAAGGCAATTTTCGAAAAAAGCCTTTAAAACTATGTTTTTGAAGGCATTTCTATGAAAATGCCATAAAAAACTATAACATTTGAAGGCATTTTTTAAAAAATGCCTTCTATAATCTGTGTCATTGTTGACGGTCGTTAAGTATCAATTTTATACCGTCAACGGCAAGAGAAAGGACTAATATGAGTTCACCTATTAGATATAGGGGTTACACGACGTAATTCCACGAGTTTTGGTGATTGTCTATTTCTGCAGGGGGTTATCGAAAGAGAACCAAAGGAGGCCCACATGTCAGGATTACATAGAGAGAAAGACCGAACGGGTAAAAAAGTATAATCTAGAAGACTCCGAAGGCGACCCCCGGAAAAGTGGGCCCCCACAGCGGCCTCCGGGGTCGGCCGCCCTGTGGGGGAGTCGGCCGACTCCCCACCTCGACCAATCACGTCGAGTCTCGCGGATCCCGCCTCCACCGCCTTTGAGGATGAATAATTATCGTCCATTTAGGTCGGTTTGATCCGAGGGCCGTGGTTCATTCTAGGGGCTATATATTCAGAGCCCCTGGCCCCTGGGTGAAACCCTAATTCATTCTCTCTTCATTCACCTGAGAGGATTCAGAGAAGCCAGAGCCACCATCTCAATTAGAGCTCCATAGTTTAGTAGCATAGTTACATAGGAATAGATCTAGAGGGAATCAAGCCTAGCTTGGAGTCCGGATCTGTCGGAGTTCTTGGTAATTCCCCTCTACATTATTGTAATATTCATTATTGTTCGTGATACTATGAGTAGTACTTTATTCTATTCTATTATATCAGACTTGACTTTGCTCTATTTGATTATGTTCTCAATTATATCGTTCTTAGTTTACTTTGATTATATGTTTAGCATAGTTGGACTAGAATTATGTTTATGCATAGGATCGTATAACGCTTGCTCATTAGGCCAATGGGTGAGTGATAGATATTGTGTAGGCATGGTGCCTATACCGTATTTATCTGCGATTGCACCCTATATTCCGGATCGTGAGATAGATCGCGGGAGTGACAGTCCTGTTGAGTCCTTTGTAGCCCTTCTCCCGAGTATAGGTCTAGCAGAACAAACCTATTACATTGAAGTCATTGCTATGTCTCTTGTCTTCTCTGGTAATATCACTATGCATAGATATAACCTTTTCCCGCCATAATTGCTAGATGTTCTTGCACTAATCATTGTATGCTTTGACTTTATAGTTAGAATAACATAGGATTATACTCTAGATCGTCCTAGTCCATGCTAGTGTTATAAGCTTAGAGTGCTAAGTTGAGATGGTTGTTACTATCATTTTATGTGGCTAAATGCTCTCATTTATCTTATGTCATTTATCATTCATTCCTATATTTTATGTGACACTTACCCCGTATGAGGTGATCGATCGAGACAAGGTTAAGCTCTCCATTATCGCATGTGCATTGCTCATCACTCATTATCCAAGTGCATTCCCTTCCCAGGTGGTAAAATTATAAATAACGATACCTGGATTACTCCGGTTAAAATGCTACATCGGTATTATCCGTGCGCTTGCGGATCCCATATTTATTTCTAGTAAGTTGTATTATTTAGTATGCAAAGCATTTTTGACGCCAAGTGTTAGGGATGACAACCTAACACTGAGTGGCGTTAGAAATGTCAACAGTCACGCATAGACCCAGCAAGCATTTTGGCAACGCATGCATGGAAGGCATGTACTCTAATCTAACCGAACGCACCTGTACTCTAATCTTAAAATAGAAAAAAAAAAAAAAGAAAGGCAACCCGCACCCGCAGCTCCACCGGACCGCATGTGAACGCATCTGACCGCATCGCTTCGATCCAGAAAAAACGAAAAAAAACAAACGCAGTGGCGGCGTCCTGCTCCGATCCCCACTCGCGTCGGCCTCCCCCAGATCTAGCACGGGGCTGCGGGGCGGTGTCGAGGCGGCGCAACTGCGGGGCGGCGGCGCGGTTTAGTCGCGACTGCGGGGCGGCGACGACTGCGGGGCGACTACACGGCTTGGAGGAGTCACGACTTGGGCGGCGGCGACTGCGGGGCGGCGGCACCACTGCGCGACGGCGGTGAGGCGGCGAGACTGCAGCGCTCTGGGGAGGCGTCGCAGCTGCAGGGAGGCTGTACGGCGACGGCGCTGTGTCGGGGAGGCGGTGCAGAGACAGCGTCGAGTTCCCCGTCGGCATCAAGCACCACCGATCGACCCCTTCGAGCTGCTACACAACTTCATCTACCTACTGCTACAACTACGAAATCAATCAAGGTAAATCCCCATAGGCACCAGTCTACTTAATCTCTCATTGAGATGTTGCTTGGTTTATTGGAATTGGCTTGCTCTGTGTAAATCTAATTGTGTTGAGATGTTACTTGATGTATGTGAATTGCCTATGTGACTACTGTGTTGATATGTAGTACGCTAATTGAATGTGTGTGAAGGGCTAAGTAAATAGATTTTATCTGGACTGAGCTTGACCACTAGGTTGCACTGTATTCTCGCTGTTTGTTTCTTATTTGTAGTTTGGTTTTGTCATTGACAGATTGAAATGGTTAGCTTGACCACTAGAAAGTCAGATCACAAAAGTTTCAAACATATTTTAGTAATCGAGTTAAATTTGTATAATTATTTAACTCATGCAGCCGATTGAAATGGTTAGATTGAAGTGGCTTTATCTTTCTGAACGCTATTATTCTAGACAGCAAGCCATCCATGCTATTTCAGAGGTTTGGTTCATATTAACCCCATTGCTTCTTTTTGTTGTTCTTTGAGATATCAGATTATTAGAATATAGCTCCTTGGTCTACTTAATATACACAATTTACCTTTTGATCTGTTATACTAGTTCAAGGTGTACTTAGATTTTATGGTCATGCTTATGTGCATAATTGGTGCAGTTTGTTTAGTTTTTACTTTATAAGTTTCTTCTTTGAACCACTGAAGCTAGACAAGCATTTTCAAGGAGTCGCTAATACTTGTGTACCATCACGATCGTACATGAGTTTCCTGCTCATATAGTTCAGACACTGAATAGATATTGATGATCCATTATGTAAATAGTTGCCAAATCATTTGTCTGGTTCCATCCTGAGTTCAGTAATTATAGATGTGCATAGAAAAAATTAGAGAAGACCTTTATTAAGGAATCAGATAGTAGTTATATGATGTATGTAAGTCATGTCCTATTGGTTTCGTGTTTGGTGCCTATGGCTTTAGAGTTAAATGCTGAAGAAATCATGGATAGAGAACGCCAAATTTACAGATTATTACTGAATGCAGAAAGCTAGAATCTGTTAGTTACTTGCATGGTCCCGGTAACTGCACTTTCCTTCTGTTTGATATTATTTTTAGCAATTTGAATGTGGTCAATCAAACTTATTCTACCAACTTCCTCATGATAGACCGATTTGCTTCACTGTAATGCAGGTGGACAAAGATCATGATGGGAGGCTAACTTTGGAAGAGATGATTGAGAACCCTTATGCATTTTTTGGCAGTGTTTACCTTAGCGATGACGATGAAGATTACTTCCACGATGAATTTCGCTGAGACAGGTGTAGGTGGTCACTTACACTTCCCTTGCTGACTCTAGCCTGAAAATTGGTTTCCATCATGTGCCTGTCCAATTTTGCTGCCCATTTCTATGCTCTTTTGCTCCGCGACTAAAGTTAATCTTCTTTCAACAGATTGTTAGTATCCTGACCACGCAAGGAACATAACAGATTGTTATCTAGGCTGAGCTGGCATTGTCTCCATCCTAGTACAAACTAAAGTAAGAATCTCTTACTTTCAGCTCTCATTTTTGGAAGTCAATTCTAAAAAATTATTTACTATTTAGTTCTAACTGAAGTAAGCATGATTTGCAACTCTTCAGTACACTCTAAAGATGTAGAGAAAGTAAATGCTCTGATCCTTTATGCCCCACCTGCAGTTTCACCTGTGGCAGCTATTGTCTTGCTATGGAGCAAACATTTACTCTGCCTTCTATATAGTTGTTTTCTTGTGGAATATATAATCTGGACATTACTACACAACTGTTTACAAATATTTCCCCAGTCTAGACATTAGTTTTGGGCCCTCAGCAAGTTACTGCTGAGTGATTTATTCACAGTAGCATGTTCTGTAGTGGCATTTACAGATTGTTAGTCTTTTTTTTAATTGAGACTATGATACTTACTAGGATATGTTCATTTGGATGCAAACAGGAGCAATCACCAAGTGAAGACAGCAAGAAGGCTGGCAATGGGGCAATAGCTGTTCAGTTGAATTATACTAGTATATGTATAGAGTTTTAATATGAGCATGTCATGTTTTTTATCTTTTAAAAGGGAGCAGGAAACTTGCCACTGGTAAATGAGAACCTAAATAGATAATAGGACTAAGAATTCATCATTCATGGATGAGAACCTAAACTACAGGATCATGTTCTTCTATCTTACGGACATTTACAGTACTGCGGATCATGTTTTTCTATCTTAAGGATATTTGGAGATACAAACTTATGTGTGTATGAAAGATTTTAGTATTTGTATGGATAAATTGTTAATGTGTGCTCACATAGGTCCATTTTCGAATGATTTGTGCTGATTTACCCTGGTTTTTAGAGGCATTTTTAATAATGCCTCTACCGATGTTTGAAGGCATATTGATAATGCCTTTAAAAAGTATTAAAGGCATTTAGAAAATGCCTTTATATGTTGACATTAGAAGGCATTTTGAGAAAATGCCTCAAAAGACCTTTTAAGTCCAGCTTATAGAAGGCATTCTTAAGTATGCCTTAATAGGTTTTTAAAGGCATTTTGATGGCTTTTAAAGGCTTTTTTAAATGCCTTGAATAAAGAGACATGTTGTAGTGAGACGTGCGCTGAGCTCGGCGCCGCGGATCGGAGCCATGCCGCTCGAGGGCCTCTGCCACCGCGCCGCACAGCAGCCTCCGGTGGTGCCACGTGTTGGGATCGCCGTCGCGCCTGCGCTGCTCCGCCGCCTTGTACGCGTCGGCCGGTCCCGCGGCTTCGCTGCCGATGAACGCTTGGACCGCACTGCTCCAGCACCCAGCTCGCCATGGCCGTCGCGGCGCCGCGACCGCGCCCAGCTGGAGGCTGTATAAGTGCGGACGACATGGGAAACGTCTGTGGCCAACAGCATGCGCGGCATGCCCTGCTGCACTAAACTCTAAACTTGCCCACACTGGAATCACTAATCGGGCGAGATTGGGCCTGTGGTGAACCAAACAACAAGTTCGCGGGGCTGAATGAGCGTTTTCAGAGTCTGGGGGGCAAATTGACACAGCGAGAAAAGTCCAGGGGGCCACAATGCATTTAACTCTTTTGCAAAATGCAACTCCATTTCTGTACAGAACCTGACGAGGAACAAGAGTTAGATGAACTTTTCTATCTACCGCTATCCACCCAAGCCCATGATGAACTGCTGCTTCTTCAGAATTTCCTAGAAGCCATTGAGTTTGATGACACTTTTGCTGACTCCTGGACACCGATCTGGGGCTCCAAATATTCCTCTCGACGTTTCTATGCGCATATCTTCAGTGATATGGAGGCTCACCCGTTCTACGAAACGCTCTGGAAATCTGGATGTACTCCCAGGGTCAAGTTCTTCGCATGGTTAATACTAGTGGACAGATTGAATACTAAGTCCATGCTTCGTAGAAGACATATCAACATACAAGATGATGTGCTCTGTGTCCTATGTGCCACTGGCTGCTAGGAGGATATTGATCACCTGTTTTTTGACTACCCATTTGCTGCACAGTGCTGGAACTCTATCAATTTCTCCTGGAATACCAACCCGCCGCTCTGTAAGATCACAATAGATAGGGGGGTGAATAGCCTAATAAAAAATCTAGCAAGAACACTAGACACCAAATTAGCTAGCAAGACGGCAAATGTGCAAAGCTAAAACTTCGACTACTCTATGCAAGCCGTCCTATACAAGGCAAGGCTACTCAATCCAATTTGCACAACAACAACCGCAGTGATCAAGCTATACAATGTCGGTTCACCGAAACCGAACAAGCAATTCTACCCACGGGATTTAAACTACACAATGAGTGGTTCTCGACCGACCACAACAAGCAATTCTAACCCACGCGGTTTTAGTCTACACAAGTAGAGGTACGCGGTTGTCGGGTACCTAGATTAGGGGGTCCCAATCCTAAGGGTTTAGAAGTAAGCAAACCCTGCTTTACCTTCTCCTAAAAACCACCAAAAATAACTAAAGAAAGTCCCTATTCTCCTCCACGCCTCGTATTGGGCCGGCCCACGACCAGGCCCACAACTAAACCACAAAGCTAGCCGTCTCGAGTTATGGCCGCTCACCCGCTCGAGACGGTGACGGAGACCGCTCGAGCGAACGACCGCTCGAGACGGTGACAGGAACCGCTCGAGCGAACGGCCGCTCGAGCCAGCCGTTCAAAGTCACTTTTCCTGAACGCCCACGTGGCTACAGGGCTCGAAACAATGTAATAGTGAACCTACCCCGCCTAACCCCATGGCTACAGGGGTCGTAACAGTGGAGAGTACGTCGGTCATTTCCACTATTACGCTGCCCATACCCAGGATTCGAGGATGGCAGACACCACTGTAACACCACGCCGCGCACTGTGCCACGTGGGGCACCCCATCAGAACGCAGTCGTCAACTCTCCGTACCACAAAACCCTCTGCTCAGTCCCGTCGCTCGGGCCACCTGCCCCTCGAAGCAGTCTTCCACCGCTCGAGGAATGATGACTGACGCGGCTCAGGTACGGCATAGGCGATGACCCGTCCATCCCGCCTCGACAGCCATACGACGGGATTCCCGGGGACATACGCTCGCGCACGCCCACACCGTACCTCGACGCGTCAGCTTACGTCAGGAAGGACGAGCGGGTCATCATCGCCCATGCCTCGACCACGCCAGCCCGTGTCAGAGGAGGACGGTCAGGCCATCATCAGCCATGCTGCTACAGGCTCGAACCGGACCAAAGAAGGCATCTACAGTTCCAGCGACTCGACCCGACGTCCACGCCTCGACGTCACGCTTACGACCGCCCTAGCTACCATGTGATCCTGAGCCTCCCCTTGGCCTATAAAAGGGGACGCCAGGGCCTAGTTTAGGGCAAGTTTTCTCAGGCTCTCGCGCACACTCACTCTCCAAAAACGCTGTCTCAGGACTCGCTTGTATATATACACCCCTGTACAAGCACTTCGGTGCAAGATAATACAAGATTCCCCCCTCTGCTGGACGTAGGGCACTCTTTGCCTGAACCAGGATAAAAATGACTGTGTTCTTCTTGCATCACCATCCGGATTAGGGAGCACGCTCAGAAATTTACTTGTTGGTGTGACACCCCCCGGGGTACGAAACACCGACAGCGGCCAACCTCACAAGCAATTCTACTTTGCGAAATGTAAAGAAAGGATGGAAGTTTATACCACCGCGAAGAGTAGAAGGTGGCCAATCACCGGTGTAGAAGCCAATCACCTAGAGAGCTCAAGCACAAGCACAAGGAGGTCGAAGCCTCGGCAATCACAAATCAACACAATGATTTTTTACCGAGGTTCACTTGCTTCCCGGCAAGCTACTCCTCGTTGTGGTGATGCACTTGCTTGGTGAGTTGCCCGCTCAATTGTCTCAGTGCCAAAGACCCCAATGGGGAGCCGCAATCTCCACACAAGACAAGGATCCACAAGACACGAGCAATCCACTAGAGTATCCTTTCACGAACTCCCGCGGGGAAGGATTAAGAACCCCTCACAAGGACCCGGTGTGGCCTCAAACAATCACCAAGTCGAGCTCAACCACCACCCGCTGCTCCAAACCATCTACGGTGACAGGAATCACCGAAGAGTAACAAGAATCCGCAGCCCACTCGAAGAACAAGTGCCTCTAGATGCAACTCTCAATGCAAATCACTTGCTCTCACTCAAATCTCTCTCAAGATTAGCAAAGGAATCAAAGAGATGAGTGGGGGAGGAGCTCTCTTGCTCAAAGTATGCTCAAGTATGAAGAAATGGCGAAGAGAGCTCTCCCCAACCGGCCAACCCACTATTTATAGACCTCAAGTCGAAATAGAGCCGTTGCCATCTCGGGGAGCCAAATACACTGCGCCGGACGCGTCCGGCGCCCTAGAGCTCGCTGCCGTTGCCGACCGTTGGCAGCAGTCGTTTGAACCTTCAACATCGTCGGACGCTGGAGTCTCCTCAAGCCGCATCCAGCGAGCAGGCCGAAGACGCGTCCGGCGCCGTCTTGTTGCCCTCGCCACACAGCGAGTTGCGCCCGCCGGACGCGCGGCTGCTGGCGTCCGGCGCCTTAGTCCACGAGCGTCCGCCGCGCCGTCGATCTTGCGGTGTTGCTGGAGTGAGTCCGGCGAGCTCCTCGGCGTCCGGCGGTCAGCGCCAAGAGCGTCCGGCGCCTCCCAGCACAAGCCTACGTCGCGCGCGAGCCAAAGACCAACGCCGCCAGACTCCGCTCAGCGTCCGGTGCCCAAGCCACCGCGTCCGGCGCTACGTCCTTTGTCATTTCAGGCGCCAAACTTGCTCCAAATTGATCCAAACCAATTCTCTTGCCTTGTGCACCAACTCCACCAAGCGTAGATATCAAACTCAAGACTCGGAGTTAGCATTTTCACACATGAAATGTCGCGCAAGAGTTAGCACTCTAGTTAGCCTCTCATGCATCATGCAAAGTCGAAACTAGAGGCACTTAGGACCGCGAATGAACCGAGGAAACCCCTCTTGATAGTCGGTTATCGATCCTAAATGTGATCACACTCGTTAAGTGTCTTGATCAACAAACCGGAAAGCCCTATTAAGTATACCTTCGCCTTGATCTCCATGGGCCTCCGTCGGAGCTCGATCATGCCACAAGTCCACCTTGTCCATCATCATGATCACCATGCTCCATGTCCATCGTCACGTTGCTATGTGTCTAACCACACTTAGAGCAAAGCATTAGGAACGTTGAGTGTCATTAAATACCAAAACCAAACCGGAGCTTTCACACTCCTAGAACATCTTGTAGGACCAAGTAATGTGCACACCCTGCCCTTCTTCACAGAGGTTGTCCTCATTGTAGCCTGGGAACTATGATATATAGCTTCAGAATGGTAAGATTTTCCAAAGAAGAACACCCACACCAACCATTTGGCTTGCTAACTTTAAGAACCAATGTATTCTTCATTCTGTAAGGTTAATGGATAATCTTATGTCTTCTTTCTGTTTTTGGTTAGATAGTTTTAGTTAATTAAGGCCTGTAATACCCTAAACTCTCTCCATTTAAATTTAATTTAAATTTCACTGTGGGGATCTCCCCACAGTCTTTCGCGTCAAAAAAGTACAAATTTCAGTTTGGAATGTCGAAATTCTATGGGAGCCATGTAAGAATTTCATAGGAATCAGTTCAACTTTACAAACAGGAATTCTTTCACGTGTTTCAGTCACTAAACTTGGTTAAAGTTAAAGAGTGCTCATCGGGATACATTCTTAGGAAGTGAACTCATTAGATGAGAGGTGTGGTCGTGCATCCAACCACCAGGATTTAAGTCCTCTCTTGACTTGAATTTGGGATTTTCTCTTCTTATATACATAAAGAATTGGACTTTCTAGTCTAGGTTGGCTCTTTTTTTCAAATACAATCCTGGTGTATGCCACAACAATGCAGAATCAACGGCGCAACAAAGTGACTATGGACATGGGCTGTGTGGGAATGACGGCAACCAACGGCAATGGGATGAGATTTAGCTAGTTTGTTATGATAATTAGATAGAACATGATTTGATTTTTTTCTTTCTTTTTTGTGAAAGGATTTCTTTTCTAAGGCCATGGAAGGAATAAGTGAGTTTCACAAGGTTGTACAGGTAATTTCTCCAAAAAAAAAAAGGTTGTACAGGTAATCATGTCTTTAAAAAATGGCTTAGAACAAGCCTCGAAAGACTCATGTTTGTGGTTGGAGCTACCAACCTACCACTACTTATGCGAGTTTGGATTTAAAAAATCTAGATTACACAGTTATTTAAACCAAAATCAGTAAAATAATGTATATTATTCAAAATGGAATTAAAATGTGGTGGTTTTCAAATGTCTTGTCTTTATAATATATTAAACCACATAGACAACTGTCGTAGGTAAGTATAATAATTATTTTACATCATCTAATACAATATGATCAATTAACACGAGCAAACTTGTAAATTAAGTCTTTTAAAAGTGCAGGGCAACTCTAAACAAAATGTTGAAAGTCAGTTTCATAAATCGCTTTTGTTTGCATATAATAATATATTGTCTAATAATCTATGAGCTCGTGTGAAATTAGATGAATGCACTCCATGGATAGAATCTACACAAATCCTTGCCCATATCACATCAATCAGAACCGATCTAAACCATTTCAAATTGAAGATTGTGGCAAGACGGGGAGAGGTGAATAAAAAAAAACGAAGAACAACAAAAGCCAATCACAAGAACGAGATTTGATTTCGAATCTCATATGACAAAGAGAGGTTAGGACCACTTTTCCCGATTCTCTGTACACGGTTGAAGTGGCAGTGCATTTGCGGATCACAATAACACTATAGAGGGAGAATGTTAAACTTCTATAAAGCTAATATCCACTACATATTTCTCTAGAATGTGGTGAAGCCACGTCATCCTAGAGGCCTACATTTAATCCTTTCTCATTCCACTACTACATGCATGCAACATACAATTCCATCATGATACTCCAATTCTCATCAAATATATATATATTTGTATCATTCACACAAGATATCATCTACTACTCCTATAAAGATAATGCCCACTAGAGTATTTCTCTAGCTTTTCATGGTGCCACATCATCAGCTAACCCCACTTCCACTTCCACCAGAAACTCCTCCCCAATTAATACATCGAGTCGGCTTTAAGTCTAAAATAGAAGTAGAAGAGTCATATTCGGTTAAGAAATCCATGAAGCAACGCGCGTGGAATCACCTAGTTTTAAAAATCTTCGTAGCAACGCGGGGGTATTTACCTAGTTCCTATAAAAGATGAGCAAAAATCAATCGGAGTGATAGAGCTAGTTGGGACAACCTCCCTCTTATTTATAAAGGATATCACACGGTTTCAATGTATCCCTAGATATTTGGAGCGAACCACCTAACCCAAGGGGTATTACGGTCGAACTCACGCATCCTTCATGACTTAGTGTCACCTTGAGGCAAGCCTCACGATGACACCACGGCTGTACTCAATTCCTGCCGAAATTACACGTGGGTTTTGAGGCTCAAACCCAAAAAACCGCCTGCCGATGGTTTTGAGGCTCAACCCACCAAACCGCTCACGGGTAATGTACTCCATACACTCGCCCCATGAGTCGACATGTGTCACCATCATCCTCAACTGCTCGGTCATCTGGTCCTCCAAAACCTCTGCTTGACTTGCCCAACCACCATCTTAACTTAATCAACATGGGCCACTTCAATTTACTCTTGCACTTGTCGATGATCCAGTTGTCAGCCACCCACGAGCGGCCGCCCAACTTCTTTAGTCCCTTGGTCCAAGCCCAGCATTCGTCCTTCACCAGCCACGGCGTGTGCCATGGAGAGGCTAGAGTTGGGCAGAGACGTGGTCATGTACCGTCATCTCCTTGGAGAGTTGCTCTTTGCGGTGACGAGCATGTGGTGTAGATGATGTGGTTGTCATGGTCAGCGTTAGGGGCGTCGCCAGGGTCGATGCCGTGCACCCTTACTCCAGTGCTAGGATCTGGTTGGAGTCGGTTGGAGCCTTGAGTGCAGATGTATCTCTCATGCAATGGTGTAGTTGAAGCCGGCTTTGTGTGCTATGTCGTGTAGATGTTGACCTGCTAATTAATCTCCAGGCCAGACAAAATACCTGGAGTTGCGTTGCTGGCTGTCGGCTCCTTTGTTCGAGCTTGGAAGAAGATATTGGTCTCAAGCTCTGCAGCTATCTCGGTCATTAGCGGTGTAGCAGAGGAAAGAGCCTGATGTTGGAGGTAGTCACAACAGCCTTCTCCATGGCCGCATGGCGAGCTTGGTGGTGGTCTCTATGTTGTTGGCGAGAGCTTCCTTGTCCTGCTGAAAATTCTTACATGGTTTTGGTAATTGAGTGATAACATTAGGTGGACTAATATGTGATCGAGTGAGATTCACAGGAGATTAGTCCACATGTGATGGTGTTAGGAAGGAGCTTAATTGCATATGTGACATACATGGAACCATGTGACTAAGGTGGAGAAGATCAAGTCAAGCCTTGGTTCGACGGATCGATTGCAAGTGTGAAGGGCGAGCTAAGTGATGACTTGGCATCGATGGACCACAACAACGGTGAAGAGCAAGTAAAGTTAAGATCGATGAACCAATACGGTCACATGATGATATGAAGTGGATCATATCATTATTGATTGGTTAGTGCATGTGTTGCATCAACATCGATAGAGATGGAAATGGAATGGAATGCGCAAGGTAAAGTTATAAGCTATAGGCATTTCATTTCAGCGGTCATAAGTGAGTAGTGAAGATTGTGACCAGATTTAGGTTTGATAACCGTGTTATAAAAAGGATCTTTTAATTGTAACGGTTGTCTAGTGTCACTAAGTTGAGTCTCATTTTACATATAATTGGGATTAATAGTGGCATGGTGAGATGCATGAGAAATTTCATAAATTTTGTTTATATATTTTTACTATCTCAAGTGCTATATATGTTTTAGTATTTTTTTTATAAGCGATAGTAATTATATGGGAGGAATAGAAAAGGAGAGAAAAATGAGGAAATGCTTCTGCTTTTTTAGCTTGGCTTTGTCATGAGAGAGAGCCTCTTTAAATGCTAAAAATAGAATATGACACGTGACGTTCCTGTCGACTATGGAAACCAGCTTTGCATGCAGCCGTATGTAGGAGTATTGTGCATGTTGACCGGCGGAAAAAGAAAAAGGAATGCGGATGTGTTGTTGCTTGAGTTTACATGTGTCAGGATCAAGGCGGTGAAGTACCAGAAGAAGGAGTGAGGCCTGTAGCAGTTCCGGCAATGCGTCATGGTGATCTTCGTTGTTGGGCCTAATGGGCCGTATTCGTAGTAGATTTCCTTTACATCGTTTCGGGCTTAAGCCGTGCGGGTATAAGACCCGTTGTAACCGTTGAAGCAGCATCGTTGAATTGAACTCGAACCAAACTTGTTCTCCAAACTTTCATCTGAAATCCAATCCCCTGTTGTTCGTGCTGATTCTCCCCGAATTCCCTGCTATTCTGCCCTCAATTCCTTCTAATCCAGTTATCCGTTGCGAACTGATCTCGGTTTGTAACAGCATGCAGAAAAATTAAGCACGAGTGGCCTCTTTTCTCTTGCACATTTTGCGATATATAGGAGTAAGGCAACGTGCATGCTGTGGGACTGGTTGGTGCCGGATTTTATGAAGGAGCGCATGCCGGCCTGCCACTGATCCATTTTAATTTGCTTGCACCGCATGTTCGTATGTGGGCAGGGGATGGTTTTGGACTGGGCCATGGCCCATTCGGTCCTTGGCCTGTGCAGGCCGGCCTGTCGATGTACGCTGGCCCAAGGCCCAGGAGGGTTTCACTGCTTTGCGTGCCGCTGCTTTGCCGTTGGCCAAAGTGTTGCCGCTGGTCTGCTATTTGGCTGCTGCGGCTTGCATTTGGTGAAGTAGCCGCCACCTGCTTGCTTTGGTTCTTCCCGTTGGGTAGCAGGAGAGCGCGTTGCACCTGCGCAGGGTATACGGTAAATTCTTTTTTTCCTTATGTCCTCCGGTAAACCATTTTCGATTTGGTAAGTCATATTTTAATTCGGTAAAACCACGTGCATTAATAGCATGATAGTAAATCTTAAATCAAAGATTGAACTAGAATGAAAAAATGGTATGTTATCTTATAATACTAATGTTATAAATAAAAACACAAACTCATGTGAGCACACAAGAGAGGATAAAAAAATAGAAAGAAGTAAAGGTTAGAATATAATATTTATAGTTAATTTATAAGAGGATAAAAAATATTTATAATAATATTGTACGAATGATGCAGAAATAATATAAATAAGGTTTCACGTGACACAACATGATAGGCTAAATATATATAGGAAAACTAGAGGACATACTTACCTCCGTTTTTATTACTTGTCACCTGGACTTTTCTTTGTAGCAACTTTGACCATGCGTTTTTTTCTTCTAAAAAATCTTAGATACTTCAAAGTATATAACATTATTCAAATATGTTCAATGAAGAATCATATATGTGAAAGCTTGATGTACCTAAAAATCTTTTGTAGAAAAAAACGCATGGTCAAAGTTGCGATAATAAAAAATTCAGTGACAATTAAACAAAAACGGAGGTAGTATAAAAATAGAAAATTAAAACAAAAACTGCTAACCCAAGGGATTGAACTTGCGAGACCACAACCACATGCATGAAAGGAATTAGGCTTGCCACTAGGAAGATGCATATGCATTAGCCTCGTCAAAGAGGTCGGTGTCATCGGAGATCCTCATGACTCTAAATGGCAACGGGTGGGTTTGATCAACCGAAACTCATACCCACGAACATAAATATACCCGCTAAAACCCCACCACCCATTACATGTTCAATTTCCTGCCCAAACCCATGCCCACGTGGGTCCCTGGTACCCGTTGGGTCTCACATTTAGCCAAGGCAGTTGAGGCTCATTTCAGTAGCTGACTGACTTTGCGGGGTGGAACTGTCTGCTAGCCTGTGACCGTAAGTGGCTTGCAAACTCAGATGCACTAGCTATCATGGGCCAAGCACATGGGCCACGACATGCTAATACCCCTGCTGCACATCGTATGCGGTATTGAAACCAGTCAAATTGAGTGCATGCAATTGATCATGGCGCAAATGGACCTGTAGTCTAATGTTGAATGGTAGAACGATCCCGTGAGATGCTTTTGCGTATGTATATTTATAGAGGTGAGTGCGTGCATGTTGTGGGCGTCTGCGTTATCTTGTATAATTTAAAAAAAAGTTGACCGTGGCACTAGGCTAGTTGTATGTTCACGTAATGAGTGTATCCTTTTGTTTTTTTCTTGCATTTCTAAATATTTTTTGACAATTTAAACTATATAATTGCTATAAAATATTGGGTTTAAAAACCCATGGGTTTGCGGGTTTTGGTACTATGCTCCTAGATCCATACCCATGAACCCGTCGAGTCTGTCTTTTTACCCATTAACAAACCTATGGGTAGAAAACTTGACCCATACTCTTACCCTAATCTCCTTTTGTTTTTTCTTGCATTTCTAAATATTTTTTGACAATTTAAACTATATAATTGCTATAAAATATTGGGTTTAAAAAAATCCATGGGTTTGCGGGTTTGGGTACTATGCTCCTAGATCCATGCCCATGAACCCACCGGGTCTGTCATTTTACCCATTAACAACCTTACGGGTAGAAAACTTGACCCATACTCTTACCCTAATAGGGTAAAAACCCATCGGGTCTCGTGTACCCGTTGCCATCTTTTTTCACCGCTGTGCGGAGGATGAATGAGAGGGGATCGGGATCGGTATTGGTGGGGGTGGGCCGGGCGGGAGCTTGTGGGATTGAGTAATGTTGGTGGTGATCTATCTAAGCTACGGCACAGTGGGTTCCTCTTGTTGGTATGGGTTTTAGAAAAATTTAGGATGAAATGAAAAAGCAAGCAAAGCCTTGCCTCTATACATGAGCATTTTGTGGGCCGGGTCGGGTTCGGGCCGGGCCAAGAAAATTCTCGGGCTTTTCGGCCAGATAAAATCCTGCCCATTAACTGCCCACAGGCTTGATCGGGCCTCATTTTTCGGGCCGGCCCACACATTTTATAGTGTAAAATTGATAAAAATAGTATTTCGGGCCGGGCTCGGGCAAAAAAAAATTAGCGGGCTGCGAGATCTGTGTCCAGGCCCAGTCCAGTAAGATTCGTGGGCGGGCTAAAACCCGTCAGGCTCGGGCCGCGTCGAGTCGGGCTTAATTTGCTCAGGTCTACTTGCCTCTCCTGTGAACACCGGGGGCCCTTGGGGTCCGTGCGCTCGGATGGAATCCGTGCTCCGAGGGCGTGTGGTTCCCGCCCCCGAATCCCGCCAAAAAAAACTTCCTCTGTGCGGCGCAACGCGAGGGGAAAAAGGTGTGTCCGCAGATCTGGCACAGCTAGGGTCCACATCATCTACAAACAAAAAAAAAAGCTATAACTGACAAACTAAAAAGCCAAACTAAATTCTGATTGCACCATTAAATTCTTTGAGAAAAATCGTTCGAAACTAGATCTCACATGGGCATATTTAGATAAATTTTTATTTTATCTTATATAATTATTTTCTTAAAAATATAATAGAACATCGATCAAAACATGGTAGAACATCGGTAACAATTGTAGAACATCGGTAACAATATAGTAGAACATCATTAGAAACATCGTAGATATCGCTAGAAATATCACAAAACATCGTTAGAAACATCACAAAACATCGCTAAAAATTCAGGTTAGAACATCTATATATACATGATAGAACATTACTAAATATAGAGCATAAAAAAAGAAAAAAAGGAAAAGGAATTTAAAGAACAAGAAAAAAAGAAAAACCAAACTATCCATATGCCAAAAATAGTAATTAAGAAAAAAGAAGGAAAAAACAGAAAAGAATGGAAAAGAAAAAAAACGAGCGCGCATGTGCATGCGCGCGGGAAAAGGCGTGTGGGGAGGCACGCTGCGCGTGCAAAGCGGGAAAGCAAGCGGCTGACAGGCGCAGCATGCAAGGCGGGAAAGGCAAGCGGCCAGGCGCGCGCGTCGCTGCTCGGACGGTGACTGGGGTCCGAGCGCTCGGACCCTAAGATTTACCGTGAACACCCCTTTTGCCTCTCCTGTGAACACCCTGTCTCCTCTCCCTTGGCTGCCTTTTTGAATCGCAAACCAATTTAAAGAGGAAGAGGCCGAGAGAGCATTTTGCATTTGCTTTGTGGCCTTGTTGTCGCGACGCCGACGCTCGAGGTGGAGAGCCGTACGTCATCTCATATGCTATGTGGCTGTGGCCTCCCCACCCGCCGCCGCGCTCAAACGCCGCAGCAGCTGAAGAACAGGTCCAAATCAAGGTCGAAGGCACCTGGAGAAGAAAAGCACAGCAGCGGCACCCACATTGGAGGGCGCGGAGGCCGGGAGGCCGCCGGATTAGAGGGCGCGCCGCCGGTAGAAACGAAGGCAAAGAGAGGCAGGAAATCTGGCGTACCTGAGGAAGCAATGGAGAACGGACCAGAAGCCGGCAACGAAACGGTCCAAGGCGGTTTTATCCTGGCATCGGCCGTCGTCGCCTCTACTCGAAGAGCCCTGTCCATCCCCTCTATGGCCGACATGCGGGCCATGAAGGCACCACCCAATCCGGAGACGACAACAGAAAGCAGAGCATGGGCAAACCTGCCACCTCCGGGCCCCTGGCACGACAGCCGCCCACTCCCCGCACGACCGCGAGCACACAGCGCGCCCGGGCCAGCCAACCACAGAAAGACAACGGCGTACCTCCCAACAGCAGAACGGCACGGGCGCGCGTACGGAAAACAGGTCAGCCCAACTCCTGTGTGCATGGCGAACGTCAACGGGCTGACCACCGCAGATCAAGACGAGAACGGCCAGGAACTTTTTCGCTAACGTGGACACGGTCTCGCCACTTTGTGGCCAGAGTTTCTAGTTCTCTTAAATGCTGACCGGTCAAGGTGCCTGGCACTGGGGTCCGTCCTTCACGGCGAAGCGTGCAGGGCAGAGCGGGACGAGGTGCCCATGAAAATTGAAACGGAAACGGAAAGGAGCCTAGTAGCAGCGGCTTTCGACGCCGGCATGGTCCATTCCAATTCCATGGTGCGTGCGCTCGGTTGGGTTGGGCGGTTCAAGGTGTACCCGTGCCCGTATGCCACCAGGTCTGCTCGGTGCCAAAACGAAAAAACACATGGTGGCTTCCACGGTACGGTGCCATCTCGTCTGGCAGGCGGCAGCTGTAGAGAGCCAGGCAGGCCCGCAGGCGATGACAGACAGGAGCGAACAGAGCAGGCTGTGCAGTGCATGCCGTGTCTGCCGTGCACTGCAGTGCATCAGACTGGTGGTTTTTGCTTTCCGCCGTTGCCAATCTTATCAGAAAAAGTCTACTTAACCCCCTCAACTATTATTAGTGTCTCAACTTACCCCTTATGTAAACCGTTTGTTTTACACCCTAAACTTTTCAAAACCGTTCAAATTACACCCTGGAGCGGTTTTGGACGGCGGTTTGCTACAGTAAGTGCGGATTGCTACAGTACTGGCGGTTTTGACCATTTCTTTTCCTATTTATTTTCGCCGAATCTTTAAAAAATCATAGTAAATCACAGCAAAATCATAAAATAGAAAATCTAATTTTGTTGGACTCCACATGAGTAGATCTACACATTGAATACATAATATGGTATACTTTAGTATAATTTTTTTTCTGTAGCTTTAAATTAGCTAGAGAATCAAATTTTGTCTGCAATTAAATGAAATAATTCATAGTTGTAGCTTCTATGGTCCAATTGTGGTGAAATTTTTATGGTAGACTAATTATCATATGCTTGAACTGTAGTAAAAATTTCATACTCATTGGATCATGTATAACTTAGTTATAGATTTATTTAGGTTCGTGCTTAGGTTTATGCTTTTTAAATATATATAAATCTATAACTAAGTTATACATGATCTAATGAGTATGAAATTTTACTACATTTCAAGCATATAATAATAACCCTACCGTAAAAATTTCATCACAATTGGACCATAGAAGCTACAACTATGAATTATTCTAATTAATTGCAGGCAAAATTTGATTTTCTAACAAATTTAAAGCTATAGAAAAAAAATTGTACTAAAGTATACCATATTATGTATTCAATGTGTAGATCTACTAATGTGGAGTCCAACAAAATTAGATTTTCTATTTTATGATTTTTCTATGATTTACTATATTTTTTAAAGATTCGGCGGAAATAAATAGAAAAAAGAAAAAGTCAAAACCGCCGCCACTGTAGCAAAACCGCCGTCCAAAACCGCTCCAGGGTGTAATTTGAACGGTTTTGAAAAGTTTAGGGTGTAAAACAGACGGTTTCATAGTTGGGGGTGTAAGTTAGACACTAGGCGATAGTTCGGGGGTTAAGTAGACTTTTTCCCAATCTTATCTCTCTCGGCCACGTGTTGGGCTGGTGACGATCGAAAAACTAGAAAAAGAAAACTGGAAGTTGTTTCTCCAACAGCCATAGGGTAGTACTCCGTATCAAATTAGTAGATCATCAACACGCAGCATTTCAGCTGAGGAAGAGCACGTGCCAGCGGGATGCCAGCCGAATCAGCAAATGCATTGCGTTACGCATAATTCATAAACGGCCACTCATGTTCAAACTTCGATTATACAGAATCATCCACTGAAGTTGCAGCACAACATTTCAAAATAAATTGTGGGCAACACAACATTTGAAACCAAGTTGGGCATCTCAACCAAGTTATCTAATTATATCTAAAATGTACAAGTACCTTGAACCATTGTACTTTCTTACAATTCAACCAAAAAGATATCCACCTAGCTCTAGCAAGCTAACAAAGCCACCATGCATGCTAGAGCTTCACATTATACATCAAGGCATGTATAAAACTGTTCTTTGATGAAACAACAAGCAGAAAAACTAATCTTATTTGGTATAGGATTACATATTTGGAGTGCTAGTCACAGCAAAGCAATTGGTAAAATGCATGAGATGGTTCAACACGCAAGTGCATCCATGGATATGCTCAAATTAAGTAATTAACTAGTCTTTTGGTGAGTACAATTGCAACGAAGAGCATGCAATGCAATCCAATTAATCCAAGGAATTGCTTGCTCATGCAGTGTGAGTAAAACTAGAAGCAGACACTCCAGCATCAATCAGTAATGCAGCAGCATGCAAGTGGAGTGGTACTGCAGCAGCTGCCAGGCATAGACGCGAAGCCAGAAGAGACGAGATCCCTGGGCGGATCGACGAAGTGGTAGAGGTCGCAGGCGACGACGCGTGGTCACGCAAGCCAACTCCAACGACATGGTCCTCCGCGAAGAGGTAGACGACGGCGGGGTCGTCGGGGGTGGATGAGCGCGAGCACGGATGTCACCATGTCGGTGAAGCTGGCCTCCGCGCCCACTCCATGGAGTCGGCGTCATGCAGCGTCCAGACGCTGAACTGGAGAGCGCCGCGGCTGTCACGGTTCCTGTACATGTCGACGAAGCGCAGCCTGCCGTCGCTGACTCTGACCTGACGGCGCGGTACCTGTCGATCGGCCCTGCCGCCCGGCCGTACGGGATATCTTTGGCCGTCGGGAGCGGGACGACGGCGAGGACCGGCTTGTCGGCGAAGGGGCCGCAGCAGGCGACGAGGCGCCAGGAGAGGTTGATTCACCAAAGCCTGTCGTGCCGTGCCATGGAGCGCGCGACGACGACCTGGGTTTTACCGACCGAAGGCTCCCGACCGCCGCCCTCCGGTACCGGTACGGTAACCGCCCGGTTATCGCTTGAATTCAAATTTGAATTCAAGGTGTTGTGCTGTTCGGTTGGCCACCGGTTTACCGCCCGGTTAGTCCGGTTTACCGCTCGGTTAGTCGGTTTGAGCGGTTTTTTCAAAATTCAAATTTACTTTTTTTTAAAAAAATGCTAAAAAAATTCCTAAAAATACTTCATGATTTTAGAATCCAATGATGTCAAAATTACTCAAATTTGAGTGTGTTTAGTATGTTTTTCGACTTTCATGATTTAATGGGCCTTAACGGGCATTTGTGTATTTTTTTTTCAAACTTCTAAACGTCTAAATAAATACTAAACGAACTCAAAATTGAATAATTTTGACACCACTGGGTTCTATAAATCATGAACTATTTTTAGGAATTTTTTCAGCATTTTTTTTAAAGTTGAAATTTGAATTTGGGACTTACCGAACCGGTCCGAACCGGACCGGTCCGGTAAGTCAAGTAACCGCGGTTTACCGCGGTAAATCGGGCGGTAAAAAAAACGCTGGTGCTGCTCCTACCATGGCACGCGTGACCGTGCCGGCGCCCGTCCATGCATGAGACACTGCGTTTGCTGCAGTTTGAAGGAGACGGAGGCGGGCTACAGTTGTAGAATCTTTGCCGGGAAATGCTTGGGTTAGCCACATTCGGGGAGGAACATCCTTGCAGATCCTGCTGGATTTTGCGCGCATCTGTGATCTCATTGATGAAGTGGAACTGTCATAGGAGCCGGACATTTTCCGTTGGAGACTGTCACCGGACCAAACCTACTCCTCCGCGTCGGCTTACGGAGCCATGTTCTTCGGCTCTTCTCCAGTTTTTGGGGCCAAGTATGTTTGGAAGACGCCGGCTCCGCCAAGTGTCCGCTTCTTCTACTGGCTTGCCCTTCACAACCGCTGCTGGACTAGGGATCGCCGCTTCCGCCATGGATTGCAAGAGTCCAACTTGTGCATCATCTGTGATCAAGATCCTGAGACGCTGGACCACATCTTGATGGGTTGCTGCTTTAGCCGTGAAGTTTGGGCGATATGCTTGTCTAGAGTGCATCTCAGCCTCGACATACGCCTTCAAGACTGTTTAGCCGTCGAGTGGTGGCTCACCTGTAGGAAAAGCGTTCCCAAATTCTTTCGTCGAGGTTTCGACTCCTTTGTGCTGTTGATCAGTCGGTGCTTGTGGAAGGAGAGGAATGCAAGGATGTTCCAGGCTCGGGCAACCACGGCGCATAGGCCGGCTTTGGTGATCAAAGAGGAGGCCGAGTTGTGGTGCAAGGCGGGCAACACCCACCTGTCAAGGCTGCTTGCGCGAGCTTCAGACTAGCTCCGGTTGTACTTTGGGAAGCTTAAATTGTTGTAACAATGTAGCGCTTTGGCCTGTAGTGATAGGTTTTCTTGGTAATGTGTTTGTTACCCAGAGCTTCTTAACTTGTAATCGAACTCTATTCCTCTTAATGAAATACGCGCATAAACATGTTTTCCAAAAAAAAAAAAATTCTCAACCATCTACAAGAGCAACTACCGGCGCTAGTGTTCACACACCTTGAAAGAAAGAACATTCATTCAGGCCTTGTTTAGACGGTGATATTTATAGCGTAAAAATCAGAAGATTTCGTTTGTATTTGACAAATATTATCCAATTATGGCTAACTAGGCTCAAAAGATTCGTCTTGTGATCTAGAACTAATCTGTGTAATTAGTTATTTATTTTACTAATATTTAATACTCATGTATACGATACAATATTTGATGTGATGGAGAGAGAGTCATATTTTTAGCCTTTTTCAGTCAACTAAACAAGGCCTCATTCAGATTTCATTAACCCGTAGGCGTAGAATCGCAGCCTTTTGAACAACCGAGCCAGGGCCGGAGCCATCCATGTGATAAAGTGCCGCACCGCAGCAGGCCTGGGACTCCGGGTTCTCCGGGTTGTGGCAGTGCATCGGTTGGCCGCCGGTAATTTCGGCGCCGGGGCGGGCACGGCCACGACAACCTGCTGACATACGTGTGCAGGCAGCTGCGCACAGCGTCCCTTGACTGCGGTCCGGCGAGATAAGACGGTTGCTTCGCCCCGCGGTCGACGGTCTCGCCTGCATCCTGTACTAGTACTAGTAAAAGTGTACAGTACTGTAGGTACTGTACTAGTCTAGCCCTGGCGATAACCGTTGGACAGCATCGCACAAAACGGTTCAGTGTAGTACACGAAAATTACGACATCCATCACCGTTGTAGAATTTTTCTCTTCACCGATCACCGGTGAAAAACATTCGCGAGTAGTACTCCCACGCCGAGCCACGGCCGCCCTCCTGCACCGACCCGTAGGCCGTAGAAGACGCATGCATCCTCGCTGCCCTCCATGCCGGCCGGCAGCCCGCTCGTCGCGCCGCCCTCCGTTCCAGCTTCCGAATGCTCGCCATGTCGCCCAGCTTTGCGATGGCCACGGCACCTCCGTATCGGTTGCTCGCTCTTGCGCCTCTCTCCGCACCGGGCCACGCCGCTCGCCACGTTCTCCTCCAAACTGGCCCCCGCACAGGCGGCGCGTTCTGATGATGCACCGGATGTCAGCGCTCGCAGCGCCGGCCCTCGATCGCGAGGCCCGAGGCGTGCGGCGTTCGCGTCGCCCTCCGCACAAGTCACGCGCGTTCGCCGCGGCCCGGGGCAGCCCGCTCTCCGCGTGGTCTTCCGTGCCGACCTCGCATGGCTCGGTGTGGTCGCGAGCTCGCCGTGTCGCCCTTCGTGATGGCCACGGGCGGATCCATGTTGCACGCACCCACGCGAAAATACGAAACACTTTGTAGTATGCGGAGTACGATTCTTCACCCCACACGAGTCGGCTACACCCCACACGCGCTCGCGGCGCACCGGGCTCGCACCCGCTCATCACCCTGTCGCACTCTGGGTCGGTCCCGCGTTCTCCCAGCACCCTGCGCCGGCGGTGCACGCTTGCAGCGCTGGGCGGCCACGAGCTCCCTGAGCCGTCCGGTGTCCGCGTCACCCTCCGCACCGCACCGGCCGCGTTCGCTGCGCCCTGCACGCATGCCATCGTTGCCCACCAGCCACGGAGCCCAACCCCCATTCAAAAAGTTCGTCCAGCTGCAACAGCATACTACTACTACTAGCAGAGTAGTAGTAGAGCACGCTGCGCACCAGAACTGCCGAGCGTGTCTCTACTTCTCGCAACCGCTACTACTCGCCCTCGGCCGCGTCGCCTCCGCCTCCGGCCGGAAATGCCGTCCACCTCCGAGCCACCGCACCCGTCCTGGGTCATCCTCGCCGCAATCCCGCGCGTCTCCGCAGCCGCCGCAGACCTCGCCGCGATCCCGCGCGTCTCCCTCCTCACCATCCACGAGAGCACCTTCCCGGTCAAGGTCACGCTCACGCCCCACGAGGCCACGACTACCCCAAGCTCCTCGCCGCCGACTCCTCCGGCCTTCTCCTCCTCCACGCCGACAAGGGCGGCGGCAACGAAACCACCACCATCATCGACCGCCCCGAGCACCGGTCCTTCTGCTGGCTCCCCACCGTCGCCGCCTACTTCGTCCTCCACGCCGACGCCGAAGCTGAAGCCGACTCCGCCGCCTACCCCTCCGCGCCGGCGCGCTCACCCTCCCCGAGCCCGAGCTGTCATGAACGCGGGCCATCTCGCCATCCTCGCCGGCACCGGCTCCGGCTACGTCGTCGCCGACCTCCAGCCCTTCCTGGCGGCCAACGACCTGGGCGCGGCCAACGACGCGCGTGTCCCCGTGGTGGCCTACTTCCACGGCGGCGGCTGCTTCAGGTCCGGGCGGTGGCCCAACTTCCACGCCTGGTGCCTCCGCTTCTCCTCCGAGCTCCCAGCCCTGGTGCTCTCCTTCGAGCACCGCCTGCCCGCCGTGCAGGAAGACGGCGCCCGTGCCATGACGTGGCTGCGCTCCTCAGCCGCCACCGACCCCTGGCTCGCCGACGCGGCCGACTTCGCGCGCGTCTTCGTCGCAGGCGACTCGGCGGGCGGCAACATCGCGCACCACGTCGCCGCCGCGCTCGGAAACTCCGGCCTCGCCCCCGCCGTCCACATCCGCGGCGCGCGCCTTCGCCGGTGACGCCCGCACGCGCGCCGAGCTCGAGTGCCCATGCGACGCGTTCCTCACCACCGAGATGTCGGACAGGCTCCGGCGGCTGGCGCTGCCGGAGGGCGCCACCAGGGACGACCCGGTGATCAACCCGGCCGGGCCGCGCGCGCCGTCGCTGGACGCCGTGGAAATGGCGCCCGTGCTGGTGGTCGCCGGCTGGCGCGACGTGCTGAGGGACCGGAACGCGCAGTACGCGCGCCGGATGAAGCAGGAGTGGGGCAAGGAGGTGGAGTACGTGGAGATCGCCGGCGCCGACCACGCGTTCTTCGTTACGGACCCGTGGTCTGAGCGCGCCGACGAGCTCGTCCGCGTCGTGCGCCGGTTCGTCGTCTTTTGCAGCACCAGGCGCCAACTGGACGCAAGTCCAAGCCCCGGAGCCGAACCGCCGCGGGCCCCGCGATATATACCCGCTCCCTCGCGGTAGGCCCCTGTAGCGCCTCTCCCTCCCTTCTCTTTGTCCTGTAGCGCCATATACCCCCTCCCTCTCCCTCCCCTCGCCAGCCCCAGCAGTCCAGCACACCGCCACGCCGCGCGAGAGAGCAGCATGGGGGACAGCCCTGAGCGCCGCCGGCGGAAGGGGAAGGAGCCGATGGACGAGGAGCAGGAGCCGGAGCAGTCGCGCAGGACGAGGCCGAGGACCGCGAGCAGCATGGAGTACTACACAGCAGCAGGCGAGCAGTCTTCCCAGGCGCGCAGCGCGAGGCCGAGGGCGGCGACCACCGCAGGAGGCGGCGACGAGGAGCTCCGCGAGTACTACCCAGGTGCGTTCCGGCGCAGCTCGTGTAGGGCTCCTGCTCCCGTACTAGTACCCACCTCTCCCTTCTCTTCGCAGGCCCAGGCACGACGCCCGAGAACGCCGCCGCACTGCGCACCGCTGAGGACGCACGGATCGCCGCGCGCACCCTTGGTAGGGCATTCGAGGAAGGAGGCGTGTACGCAGGAGGCCGGCAGTCCACCCAGGCCCGCAGCACGAGGCCGAGCACCTACCCCGGAGGCGGCGGCGGCGACGAGGGCGACCGCCCGTTTCCAGGTCCGCGCCGTGCAGCTCTCTCTCTCTCTTTCTCGCAGGCGGAGCCCATCCATCATCCCCTCTCTCTCTGTTCTTCGCAGGCGCAGGCAGCCAGGCCACCCGAGCTCCAGGTGTTCTCCAGCCGAACCGTCGTCCCCGCGGGCCACCGCCAGCGCCCAAGGATGCTCTGTACCGGGATTCCCAAGGCAGGCTGTTGAGGTTCTCCGAGTTCGGGCCGCAGATCCAATGGCCGACTGCTGAGCCCGCGCAATCTGTGTGCCATCGTTGCGGGCGCCCCTACCGCAACGTGTGCATGCCTTGCCTGAACGAGGAGCTCGACCCGGCCAAGGTGTACGCGGGCGCACCAGGGGCTCTGCAAGCCGGAGGTGGGTATCGAGTTCGCTTCGCCTTTGGGGTTTTCGTTTGGCCCCAAGCTGCTTGGTGTTACGTTCGACCCCTGATGAATTGTGTGTTCGACCCCTGATGAATTGTGTTGCGTGTTCGACCCCTGATGAATTGTGTTGCGTGTTCGACCCCTGATGAATTGTGTTGCTACCTGCAAACGTAGTGATTGGTAGCATTGTGTGCCTATGCACGTGCATTCTTTTAACTTGCAGATGAATAAGTTCAATCCTTACAAATCCACAATTCCCAGATAGTTCCTTAAGACTTAGGAGGCTTATTTTAGCTTTTAAAATTCTGCACTATGCATATCATTATCATTTAATTAGGTAACTTACAGTTCAGGTCATCTTGTGCCCTTTTGAATTTTACATTTTGAACTCGTATGGCTTTGTGGCCACCATTGCAGCAAATGTTACAGTATACACAAAATTACCTCACAACTTCATTTCAGTGTAGGTTAAAAGTATAAACATAAACTTGCCTCACAACTTCATTTTTCTGTAGGCTGTATTATTTGACCTGTGCGCTTGCTAGCAACCAAGATGCATGAGCATGAATATGTCTGCGGCATCTCATTCTCTAGTTTGCATGTGAAAATAAGACTGATGAATTGACTAACCTGAGAGCTATTTTTCACATGTATAAATCAGACCTCAAAGTTCTCTCTATCCTTCCCTTCAAACTTGAAAACCCTATCGAAGCATTGGGCAGAGCATGCTTTGGCTTTGTTCAATAGCAGCCTAGATAGGAATAAAGAACCTGTATCCAGAAAACAACTTGCTCAACAATGCAAGTCATTATGAGCATGCTATATTTTCGTTAGCTCAAATCTGCTCCTTAACATTTTTTTGTGAAGTATTTTCAGCTCATGTTCCTTCTGTCCCTGCTTTTGTTCGTTAAGCTATTGGCAGCATCTTATTACCTGTTTGATCAAGAAGTTGTTTACTACCGCGGCTTGCAGGTATTGTTGGGCCGAACCGTCGTCCCGGCGCTCCAGCAACCGCACCGTCCGGGCCGAACCTGTACCGGGACTCCCAAGGCAGGAAAATCAGGATCGCCGAGTTCGGGCCTCAAATGCAGTGGCCAACAACGGGTGCAGAGCAAACTACGAGGTGCCCTCGTTGCCAGCGCCCCTGCCGCAGCAACGTGTGCTTCTCTTGCCTGAACGCGGATTCTGGGCTGCAATCCGGCTTCCCAGGCGGTCAGCCCCAAGCGCCATCAGGCTCCGTCCCCAGCGGTCAGCTCCGAGCGCCATCAGGCTCCCTGATGAATTGTGTGTTCGACCCCTGATGAATTGTGTTGCTACCTGCAGACGCACCGCTGCTGTTCCATCCGGGCCCCGGCGTTGGTCAAGGGTTCACCGCCGCCTCCAGCCACGCTGTCCCGACCGGCCATCCACGAGCGGCATCAGGCCCCGCCCCCGAGCACCTGCGGTGCCTGGTGTGCGGTTGGAATGAGGGGCAGATCGTGCATCAGCCGCGGATGCATAAATGCCTCTGTTATTTCTGCAAGCCTCTCGCCCGTGGTATATGCCCGGACTGCATCACCGCGCCGCCACCGGGTCTGCTCCAGCACCACGCTCACCGGCCACCACCTCCTCCACACCAGCAGCAGCAGCAGCAGGTGCATCCGCTCAACTACGGTGCCCCTGTTCACGCGGCCGCGCCGACACCTGGAGCTGGTCTGCCCCAACACCAGCACCATCCTCGGCACCCGCCTCCTCAACACCAGGTGCATCCGTTCAACTCCGGCGCCCCTGTCCAAGCGACCGCGCCGCCACCTGCTTTCCACCAGTACCAGCCTCCTCCACCCCCGCAGCAGGCGGCGGCGCTCAACTTCGGCGCCCCTGCTCACGGGATCGCGCCGCCACATGGTCTTCCGCCGCAACATCAGGCTCCCAGGCCTCCTCCACCCCAGCAGCAGCCGCCTCCCATCGACTATGGCTTATGCCGTCTTTGCGGGTTGGACCCGGCGGTTCCACAGCCAAACCCAGAGTGGCACGGCTGCTCGTGCGAGCTTTGCTGGAGGTGGGACGACAGGCCGTGCCCTGTCTGCGGCAGCCGTTGGATTCCCTGATCACCGTCAAGCTGCCAACATTCAGCAGGAACTGCATGCATAAACTCTTTTTGAAGAAGCGTTTACTCCAGTCTGGATCAGAATATTTGTAATGCAGTATCAGCATTGTTTTGCAGAGGTTTTTTGGGATTTCTGGGATCCGTTTGGAGTAGTAGCATTTGATATGCGGTTAGGTAATTTTGGTGGTAGCATTTGGATTACTGTTTTCGTACAAAATCGTTACTGAACTGATTTTTCTGGAGCATCTGAGTATGTGGATCGGAATTACTGTTACTGAAGAATTGCTGTTACTGAAGAAATTGAATTTACTGACAACTGAATTTGTTGCTGATTTCAACTGTATCCAAATACGTGCGTTCTCTCGTGCTCTTGGGCTCGTGCTTGGCCCCCTTTCGCTCTCAACTGGCGGGCCGCCGCCGCTGCCGGTGCTGAGGCTTTAGTTGGTCTCTTCACCAGCGACGAGTACCCACCAGGTTGGAAGCTCTGGAATTCTAGATGAGGATATAATTCTGCCTTTTAGAGAACATATTCAAAACTTTATTTGTATCAAGAAACCTACACTACCAGAATCTTCTCTACAATTGCTCAGAGAAGTGCACCATCATCAGTGGAGCAGAATGGTCTTAAGAAACACGACAATCATCAGTCCTTAAGCAATGTCCACCATCTTAACTCAAATATTGCTACACCTAGGCCCCCTATTGCCAGTACTGAGGTTCAGCCTGGGAATTTAACAAATTTAGTCAACAGCCTTGAAAAAGGTAATTTCAAGCAGTGTCCAATCGAATCAACTGTTGATCTTGATAATCCACTTGAAACAGACAGAAGGTTCTACAATCAACCACAGGAATATGCTATAAATGCTGCTAGTGTTGGCAGAAGGGCTTTAGAAAAGGATCCTTCTAATGTGGACAGTAACATGTCAGGTTCTTCTGCTAGCTGCAATGCAGTTTTGCAGGAAAACATTGCAGAACGCTTATCAAAGAAGAATATGGTAGATGCAAGTGAAAATACTGTGGTTCAAGCACAACCTTGTAAAGGAAAATCACCAAATCCACCAGATTATAATAATGTGATAAAGAGACCAAATGATGATGGCATCAGTTATCAATCATCGAAAGATCCCAGACATGAAAGCAAAACCTTGCAGGCTACGATGACTCCAGCTTATGATAGAAGCAATGATGTTTTACCAACCAATACATCTGAAGCAAACGACTTGCCTGAGCCTATTGCTACAGAGGATACAACAATGCTTCAGCAGCTGCATAGCTGCAAAACTCACCTCAATCATCTGCAGCATGGCAGTGGTCAGAAGGTAAACCAAGACCTGGATGGCACCAGCAGCATTCAGCCTATGGAAAAGTATTCCGTTCATGAGGAATCAACTCTCCGAGCTACTAGCGTTATACCCTCTGTAAGCTTCAATGGTGTTATGCAAGAAGACAAATCTAAAACCAACTATCCATCAGGCAATACAGACAAATCTAAAACCAACTATCCATCAGGCAATACTGAGCATCCTGCAATTTCTGAAGAGCAGTCTCAGCTGGAAGTTAAGTTGTGTCGACAAAAGCAAACACGCTCTGTATGATGATGCCACCATGTTGGGAAAGAACAAGGTCGTCTGTGGTGGTCTCAGTGTGCAGGGTGCTCCAGAGTCTCATAGCTGCAATCTAACCTTACTATACATGATAAGATTTCAGAAGCCCACTGTTTGTCTGATCAGAATATTGGAAAGAGCACAAATGACATCCAGAAACGTAGTTGCGATATATCTGTTTCAGTCTCTTGTCAGGATGGATACAAAACAGCAAAAAAAGATTCAAACAAGCAAACCATTGGGGAAACTGTGGCAGAATGCTCACATGCCCATTCCTCGGATGATAGTATCACTGGATTTGCTGCTGCTTGTCTGCTATCAATGAGTAGCATAATTCCACTATGCAGACAGGATCAAGAAGCCAATGATTCTCTCAGGGTCTCACCAAAACAAGATTTATGCATAAAATGTGGAAAAGGTGGCCAGCTGCTTCAATGTAGCAGCTGCTTGCTATCTGCTCATGGCAGCTGTTTTGGTTCATCAGTGGTACTTGAATACCCTGGACAGTTATATTGCCCAATATGCATCTGTGCTAAAGCCACTGAAGAATACGAAAATGCAAAGAAAACATACATTGAAGCTTGGAAGAGCCTAGCTGCTTTCCTTAGTCCAGAGCAATTGCTCAAGCACGAGCAGCAAACTAGATTGCTTCCAAGAGCCATCTACAGTGACTCAGTGAGGGCCAATTTAATGGGCATAATTCATTAAAAAAGCAAACTAGCGTCAGTGAAACCACAGTTAATGACCTTGCTCATCAGGGTGAAGAGTCTAATCTGCAGCAGAAGAAACAGAAAAGAAATGCTACAAGTGTTGCTTGTAATGGGGTGGTCACTGGAAAGGCATCTTCTGTTGAGAATTCTGATGTGGCACCCATGAATGATTATGTGCTCCAGAACAAAAGCAATCAACTTCAGGATGCAGAACAAGGGAGGTTCATCTCAGAACAGATGCAGTCCTGCTGCAAATTGAGAAGTTGAGACTGACAAAGAGGATGGCCCCACACATTCTCATCACCAGTCTAAAGAATCTGATGAAATAGAATTTACTTCTTCAAGTGCTAAAGAATCTGATGAAATAGAATTTACTTCTTCAAGTAACTCTGGCACGCAATCATCACCCCTTCGGTATACTAAAAAAAGGGGGCAGAGGGTGGGATACCCCCCGGCTTCTACGAAGCGTAATGTAGGGGACTGGATTTATCCAGCCGGTGACGTCCCTCGATTCCCACCGAGAGCGCCACCCGGGGTTCGAACTCGAGACCTCCCTTTCAGGAGTTTGGTGCCTTGACCATCTCGGCTGAGACCCCTCCCCTCCCTTCGGTATACTATTAAGCATCACAGAGCAAGAATACAAGAGAGGGAAGCAACAGTATCAAGTATTTATAGAAAAGCATTTGGGCAGAAGGATCAACACATGCCTTCACCATCAAGGAAACGGAAATATGCATACCCACCCTAGCGATATTCCAATGCTGCTGTGCCGACTGGAAGGCGAACCAGGCTTTGTTGGACAGTAACATAGTCACCAAGTTTCTGGGTCCATGGGGTCGAGGTACGGGGTCGGGGTCGTGGTACGCGGTACGTTAATTATGAGATATTTTTACACTTCGTGTCAAAAATGAACCAATGAACCCGGGTCGAAGTCGACGAACCTGGGTCGAGGGTCGAGGATGGTGAACCAGTTTTATGTGACTATGGACAGTAAAGGAAGAAGCAGCTCTAAGGAAAGCAATGCAAAAATTCGCTCCACATGGGTTCAGATACTGAAAGATGGCAGAGACGCCTCTCACGCTACACGCCTCTCACGCTACACGCCTCCCAAGTGACCTGAGGGTCAAGTGGAGGAACATGAAAAGTACTAGTGGATACGCGTGACAGATGACAGTTTCACCCCCTGAATATCCTCATGTAAGGATGTAAATGCATTGTGCTATATTCTCACCAAGGGACCAGAAAGTTTTCTCGTCCAGCAGTTGATGTTCATGCCTGCTTGTCGATGATATATTTTATTTTTGATCATTAGGAAACTAGGAGAATTGTTTTTCTGTTGTGAAGCTCGTCGGACTGAGCTGATAACTGTACAATTTCACCTCCCATTTTCAAATAAAGTAAGTTTGTAATGTCAAAAAAAAAAACTGTATCCAAATACACTTTGGAAAAGCGTTTACTTCCTTCGCATTGACATTATAAAAATCATCGTGCGTACCATGTTTTAGGGATGCAAGTTGAAACTATTTTTTGTCATTGGGTCGATCTAAAAAATTGATTAAATGAACCAGAATGTCATTTTGCATAGTTTGAGGGTAATGGAAAAATAAACTAAAATAGCAGTTGAATGTAATTAGTCATGCGATAAAAAAAACACCGTTGGGTACCCATTTGCATCCTAGATGTTTCACTCCGACCACACATCATTAATTAGGCAACGGATTCTATGCAAACTAGACATCCCGTGCAAACTTGTAAACTAACGATCTAGACCGTAGGATGTTGATTCAAGGGACGCGGAGAGATTGAGTAATTTTGCACTTAATCGTCCGCTCTTAATCACACTTTTACAAATCCCTCCTTCCACCTCACTCATGCCCCCCTTGAATCAACATCCTGCGGTCCAGATCCTTAGTTTACAAGTTTGCACGGGATGCCTAGTTTGCATAGGTTGCCCATTAATATATGCACATTATTGTGAACTACTCATCTGCATCTTTGGTTTTGCTAAAAAAAAAAAAATCTGCATCTTTGGCTTCCTCGCCCCGCCGCCGGAGCTCCGGTGAGACCCTACCACCAGCGGCGAGCGCGCTCCTCCCCTCCCCCTCCAGCTTCTCTGGCCATGGTGCCCCCGCCGCCTACCTATACCCACTGGCTATTCAGCCCTCGCCCGCTTAGTGGCGCCCCCACCGCCTGGGCTGTAGCCGGGGAGGAGAAAGAGGGAGAGGAGAGGAGGGGGCCTACCTGTGGGCCGGATCTGCGGCCGCTGCCATGGCCGCACATGTGCGAGTCGGGGGGGGGGTGAAGAGTAGGGAGTGGGGTTCACGGGGAGCTGGGCTGGACTGTCCTATGCTTAAGTTATGCTAAGAATAACATTATTGTTTCTTTAATACAAAGTAAACATAACCTTAAAGTAGCATGAATGACAATTTGTTAGTATAAGAAAAAAAAGCATAACGCGAAGCCGAAGATAGTAATGTACGACAATGATTTTTCAGCAATTTAGGGAATATAATTTCATTATTTGCCACATTAAAAAATGCCAAGCTTCAGTTGCCATATTTTCATTAGTTTCAATATTTTGCCATCGAGTAAATAAAAACTTTGCACATTCTACATTTTGCCTCATTTTGCTGCTGCAGCGCTGCCGCGCGCGCCATACCTTCGCAGTTCCCACTGATCTACGCGCTGCCCATGCTGCCTAAGTCTGCCCCCGGCCACGCGTGCCTGCCGTGCCGCGTCCGTCGACGGCACGCGCGGCTCAAAGGCGGTGGCACGACATGGGTAGGCGACGGACTAGGCAAAATGCGTGGCAGCGGCGTACTGCTGCAAATAAAGGCCGCCGCCGGCAGCGGCTAGTAGCGCGCAGTGCAATGGGGAAGGCCGGGGCGCGGCGCGGGTGCGGGGGCCAGGGCGGCGCGGCGCGGGGTTTGAGCAGTGCAGGCCAATGACCAAGGGATAGCGTGGAGTGCAGGCGTGCAGCCCAGGTCGGTTGGCAATGGCAGCTCCCTGCCTGCGCCGTGCGCTCCCGGCCGCGCCGTGACCGCCGCCGCGCGTCTGTGCTGCTCGGCGCCATCATGTCACAAACCGCCACATACCTGAACTGAACACGGTCCTCGGTCCTCTCCTGCGCCTTCTCCGTTGCCGCCTAGCCGGGCTCGTGCCCTCCATCGCATGCCTCCACCCTGGCAAGTTGTTGGACGCGGCGAGGAGCACGGGATCGCGTTCACGGTGACCAACGTCATGCACGCGTGGTTCGTTGACATCAGCCTCCACCTCCGGCGGCTGGACCCCAGGATCCAATGCAAACACGACCACGGCGGCGGGTACGGTCAGCTACGTACGACGCACCCCCACTGGACACGGCGCCGCCCACGTCGTTGACCACACCGACACCGGCGTGCTGTACTCGCAGAAGGCCCTACAGAGCTTCGAGCTCTACAAGTTCATAGCGCGTGTGGTGAACCAGACCTCCTTCGGTTCCTACAACGCGGCGACGAATGTGCAGTGTAGCTGGGGGTTCCGCGAGGAGGGCGTCGCCGCAGGCCGGTCAGATTGGATTGCAGCTCACTGCCGGTGGGAAGGTATTTTTTTTCATTTTTTTATGTAACTACGTATACATAGTATAATTAGGTACCTAGTTTAGGGTTTAGGGAATTGAGTATAGGTGAGTATAGCTATTATAGTTAGTTTAGTTAATTAGTGACATTAGCATATGTCAGTTTTAGCTATTGTAGTTAGTTTAGCTAATAAGTGAAATTAGAATATGTTAGTTTTAGGCATTAGTGACATTTTAGGTAGTTAATTAGTGACATTAGCATTTTAGTTGTAATAGATGTTAATGAATTGTCGTCATATGTCTTTGTAGATGGATTGTTGTGTCCATTTATTCTATGGAGGAATCGTTAGGAAGGAAGATGGTATGTTTGAGGGGATGGATGATGAGGTGGAGTGGTTTGATGGCCCTCCTAGCTTCGAGGACCTTTGTGGCTGATTGAGTGACAAGTTTGGCGGTGATTTCACTCTCAAGGGGAGGTTTGATAGTGGCAAGAGGGCGTAGTATGTCGGTGCCCTTGCGCAACCCACTAGATTGGTCGCGGTATACTCGGGTCCTCCGAAGCTCGAATAATGCAATGCCTGAGGTGGTTGTGGAGAATGGCTATAGGTTCGAGCATGATGAGGAGGCTCCGTTTAATGATGATGCTGGTTACAATGAACAAGAAGGAAACGAAGTAGGGGAAGAAACTCATGGTGCTATGGATTTGGATGGCACTTTGACGCAGGAGCAGTTTGTAGGTGCTGAAGTAGGCCGTATTAGCTATGATTTTGATGTGAGGGACTTTGAAAGGGAAGAGGAGGAGTGGGAGGTGTAGGACAGGATTGGTGATGATGTTAGCAGTGATTCCGATGACTCTGGTGATGACAATGCAGGCACAGATGCTAGGGCAAGTCCAGTACGTCCGATGCCACCGGCAGTTCCTATAGAGGTACTTCATGCCATGCCTACTCATGGTAGTCTAGTCCATGATTTGCCCGAGCAAGGTACCGTTTATGACCCATGGGGTAGGATTAGCGAGGCACAACAATTTGTCCCACCGCCACCTTACACAGAGGCAGAGCTTAGGCAGATGAGGCAGGGTGGCATACCTTTAAGTGATGTTCCTAACTACAAAGATGTCAGTGAGGTACATATGGCAGTATGTGACACCGGCCTCCAGCTGGTAGCACACTGAAAGTCCCTAGTTTGGTTTTGGCTAATTGATGAAACCTAGGACTAACCTTGTTTATCTAAGTGGTTGATTTAGAGAAAGGTTGTCCACATGATGAGCTTAATGCATATGAAGCATGACACGTGTCATGTGATCAAAGATGAAGATCAAGACGATGCTTGGCTCCATGGACCGGTGTTGAAGGTGAAGGGCTAGTCAAGGCTTGGGAGTGAAGGACCATGAGATGGTGAAGCTCGTGCAAGACTAGGCACCGATGGACCGATGCACGGTGAAGGGCAAGTGAAGTCGAGGTCGATGGATCGAGACGGTCACATGATGGTGTGAAGCGTTCATATCATTTGGAGGAACAAAATGGGCTCAAGGCAAAGGTATAACCGATAGGGCCATTTTGTTTTGCACTCAAGACACCATAGAGGGTGTGAGTGGTTTACGTTCGATAGCCGCACTATTAAGAGGGGAAGTCTTATCGGCTATTCGACGCACGGGTGCCACTAGGTGAATTCATGTAGTGCATTGCATGTAGGGCCTAGTGAGCTAACCTAACCTTTGGGAAATGTTTGTGAAAAGCTAACACACAAGCTCATGGAGATGTACACTTGGTGGTGTTGGCACATTTACAAAGGTGGCGTGTTGGTGCGTCGTGGTTTGCGGGGTAGAGATGGGTTTGGGTCCTCTCTTCCTCCCGCCGAGCCCGTGAGGCGGGATTCGACGCTTTCGGGAAAAATGGATGCATATTTTCTATTGCGCCGGATGCAAAATTTGGTTGAAATCATGCTATCTCTGTTGTTCAAGTTGGTATACTTGTTGGATAGCATGTCTGAGAACTTGGATCGACGACACGGCGAAAGGCGGCATCTGCGGCGGGAGGCACCGGACGCGCCTTGGGCGGGGCGGACGCGTCCGGCGCATTGTGTCTTGACATGTGCGATGGCGACTTGGTCGACGCGGCGGACTCGCGGCGGACGCATGCGGCGGTCGCGGGGCAAATCACATCGGCCGAGTCCGGCGAGTCTCGGCCGAGCCTCGGCATGGCGCTCGGGCCGGGCGGGCGAAGGCGGCGGACGCGCCGGTGTCGCGTCCGGCGCGCCGGGACGCGGACGCCGAACGTAAAGTTCCGTGGCACGGCTCGGAACCGGGACGCGAGCGCCGGACGCGCGATGGCGAGCGCGACGCCGCGCCGGACGCACACGTGGCGGGACGAGATTGAACGCGGAGCCAACGGTCGACTTGGCTTGCGCGGAAGAAGCGCCGGACGCGTCCGGCGATTTGCGGCGACGCGTCCGGCGCGTGCCGCTCGGCCTCCCGAGGGGGTAACGGTCACATTTGTTTGAGGGGTTATAAATAGAAGGTGGCCGGCCCTTGGGGAGGTCTCTTGGCCATTTCTCATCCCTTGTGCATTCTTTGAGCTAAGAGACTCTCTCCCACTCTTCTCCCTTGCTTGGTTGTTCATCCTAAGAGAGATTGAGTGAATCACCTAGTGCATTGCATTGCTTGAGGGCATCTAGTGGCACTTGTGGGTGGTTTCGCCGGTGGATTTCTTGTTACTCTTGGAGAGTACCGCTCCTAGCCGGCTTGGAGATTGTTGGAGGCGTTGGCAAGAGAAGGTGATTGTTCTTGGCCACCTCCGGTTGCTTGTGAGAGGTTTGAGCTCACCTCGTGGGGATCACGAAGAGCATCCTAGTGGATTGCGCGTGTCGTTGAGTACCTCGCTTGAGAGTGGGTCTTGCGGTGCCTTGCGGGGCGAGCCTTGAGGGCTAGTGACTTGAGGGTCACACCGAAGAACCATCTAGGTGTTGGTCGACACAACCGGTGACGTAGCTTGGCGGTGCCCAAGTGAACACCGGGTGAACAAAAACAGTTGTGTTCATCTTTGTTCCGGTGATTGGTCTTCGATTGGGTGTTGCCATTGTGATTGATTGTTCATCTCCTTGGTGATTGGCAACCTCGACTCGACACGTCGGTATAACAAGCTCCTACCCTCTCTTGCATTTCTTTGATTACTTTCTTGCAAAGTAGAATTGCTTGCGTGGTCGGTCGGGAACCACATCTTGTGTAGACTAAATCCCGTGGGTAGAATAACTTGTGTGGTCGGTCGGGAACCACTCTTTGTGTAGATTAAATCCCGTGGGTAGAACTCTTGATCACTAGCGGTAGCTATTGTGTGTGCTAGTGATCACCTACTAGAATTGTTTGGATAGGAGGCTTGCAACATCTAGTAGGCTAAGCAAAACTTGCTTTCCGCCGTTTGTGTATCTAACGAAGTTTGCTTAGTGAGTTTGTAGAAATTTTTATAGGCTATTCACCCCCTCTAGCCATCTAGGACCTTACAAGTGGTATCGGAGCCGAGGTCACCGTTTTAGTGCAAGGCTTAACATCCTACGGTGTTAAGATGGCTCAAATTGTGTTCAACCATGTTGGGGGCAAACCGCCTATGTTTGATGGAGTTAGCTCATTTGACCATTGGAAGAGAAAGATGATCATGTATCTTGGGTCGATACAAGAGAGAGTGTTGCAAGTTACATTGCATGATTTTGCCATACTTGATAATGATCATCTCACCGATGAAGACAAAGCCAACATCACATGCAATAGAATGGCTCTCAACACCCTATACAATGGCATTGATACAAAGGTGTTTGAGGGAATCAAGGATTTGGAGCTTGCAAGTGAAGTGTGGACTAGGTTGGGTGAGACCTATGAGGGCACCAAGGTTGTGAAGAGTGCCAAGCTATATGGACTCAAGAGTGAGTTCAAGAACTTCAAGAAGAAGGAGGATGAAACAATCATTGAAATGTTTCATCGTCTACAAGTGATTGTGAATGATCTCAAGAGTTTGGGGCACAAGACAAAAGATGAAGACTTTTGTCACAAGTTCTTGATTTGCTTGCCGAAGAGCTTCAAGATGTTGAAGCTAATGCTACAAAGAGATGGGCTTGAAAATAAGAAGCCAAATGATTTGCTTGGTGAAGTCTTGACATATGACAAGTTTGATCAAGATGATGAGAAGGTGGAGGAAGAGAAGAAGAAGAAGACCGTGGCATTCCAAGCCACATCCTCCAAGGGCAAAGCACAAATCTTTGAAGAAGAAGAAAACAATGAGGAAGATTGTGACTTTGACATTGATGATGAGGCACTTGCTCTTGTAGTGAAGAAGATGGGACACATGTTCATCAAGAGAAGAGGCTTCAAGAGGAACAACTTCAAGAAGCAAGAGCAACCAAGAAAGTGCTTCAATTGTGATAGCACCGAGCATCTACAAGCCGAATGCCCATATGAGAAGAAGAAGAACTACAACAAGGGCAAGTTTGAGAAGAAGAAGCATGAGGCCAAGATGACACTCAAGAAGGGCAAGAATGGTGCATTTGTGGTCACTTGGGAAAGTGACAATGATGATGAAGATGAAGATTCAAGCAACAAGGCTATGGCTTCCATCGCCATCAACAAGAAGTCTTCATTATTCTCTACATCACCATTATGCTTCATGGCCAAGGAAACAAAGGTACAATATGATGATAGTGATGATGATAGTGAGATGGAATATGCTCACGATGTTGATAATGTTGATGATGATGATGATGAACCGACTAAGGATCAATTATATGACTTGATGCAAGAAACTAGAGATATAGCTATTGCCAAGGAAAAGGAGTGCAAGAAGCTTTCAATGAAAGTAGAAATACTTGAGAAAGCCCTAGGTGAGCTTATGACCACTCATGAGTGTCTAGTGGTAGACCATGAGAAACTTGGTGATGCTCATTCTAAGCTTGAAAAGGCTCACTCACTTCTACTTGAGCAACAAGCAAAGAAAGTGGTGGTTGCATCATGTGATATAGGCCTTACTTGTGACATCATTGATGAGTCATTTTATCAACCTATCATCATGACAAATGCTAACCCTTCTTGTAGCACATCATCCACCACCACCACCGACTCTATCTCCACTACTAGTGATGGCTTCACTTGTGATGCTACACTAATGGTAGAGAATGAGACCTCAAGAAGGAGGTGGATGAGCTCACTCATGCCTTAGGCAAAGCCTATGGTGGTGAGGCCCGCTTGCTAAAGTGCTTGGGTAGCCAAAGGTTCTCTCTTAACAAAGAGGGATTGGGCTATACCCCCAAGAAGGGCAAGTCGGCCTTTGCAACTCCAAAGCCTAGCTTTGTAAAGAGCAATGGTCGGTTTTGCTATAGATGCAAGCAAGTTGGGCACCTAGAGCAAAATTGCAACAAGAAGCAACAAAACAAGAAGCTTGACAATGCTATACCTTTTGATTCTTGTTATGTGCTTACCAAGGGTGTGAAAGGTGTGCAAGCTAAGTTTGTTGGTACACCCATTGTTGGCCCAAAGAAGAAGGCTATTTGGGTACCAAAGAGCTTAGTCACTAACCTACAAGGACCCAAGCAAAAATGGGTACCTAAGCTTCATTGATTTACTTGTAGGTGAATTATAAAGCCGGAGGAAGGCATTGGATTATTGATAGTGGGTGTTCTCAACACATGACCGGCACATCAAGAATGTTTGATTCAATTGAGAAGAATGATAGTGGCATTGAGTCAATCACTTTTGGCAATAACAAGAAAGGCAAGGTCGTTGGCTTGGGCAAGATTGCTATATCAAATGACATGAGTGTTTCCAATGTGTTACTAGTTGAAAGCTTGGATTTTAATCTTCTCTCGGTGGCACAAATTTGTGATCTAGGCTACAAGTGCATCTTTGGGGCAAATGATGTTGAGGTAGTTTCTCTTGATGGCTCCAACTTGGTGTTCAAAGGCTTTAGATATGAGAATCTCTATCTTGTTGATTTCAACACTAGTGAAGCTTCTTTGACAACATGTTTGATATCAAAATCAAGTTTGGGATGGCTTTGGCATAGAAGGCTTGGACATGTTGGCATGAAACAATTGGAGAAGCTCACACAACACAATCTTGTTGAAGGCTTGAAAGATGTTGTATTTGAGAAGGACAAGTTGTGTAGTGCATGTCAAGCCGGGAAGCAAGTTGGAAGCTCACATCCAAAGAAGAGTATAATGAGCACATGCAAGGCATTTGAGTTGTTGCACATGGATCTATTTGGCCCAACAACATACACAAGCATTGGTGGCAACAAGTATGGGTTTGTCATAGTGGATGACTTCACAAGATTCACATGGGTATTCTTTCTTAGTGACAAGAGTGAAGTGTATGACACCTTCAAGACCTTTCTCACTAGAGTTCACAATGAGTTTGATATGAGAATCAAGAAAGTGAGAAGTGACAATGGAGTGAATTCAAGAATACAAGAATGGAAGAATTGTGTGATCACTATGGCATTGGTCATCAATTCTCGGCCAAATACACTCCACAATCAAATGGCCTAGTTGAGAGGAAGAATAGAACATTGCTTGATATGGCTAGATCAATGCTTCATGAGTACAATGTTAGTCAATCATTTTGGGATGAAGCAATCAACACGGCATGTTACTACATCAATAGGCTCTATTGTCATACTTTGCTTGAGAAGACCCCATATGAGTTACTTCATGGAAGGAAGCCCAATATTGGCTATTTTAGAGTATTTGGTTGCAAATGCTACATCTTGAGGAAGGGCACTAGATTGGGGAAGTTTGAAAAGAGATGTGATGAAGGGTTCCTACTCGGTTATTCAACTACAAGCAAGGCTTATAGAGTTTGGAACAACTCAAGTGGCATTCTAGAAGAAGTCCATGATGTGCAATTTGATGAAACCAATGGGTCACAAGATGAAGATGAGAATCTAGAAGATGTTGGTGGAACTCAATTGGTTGAAGCTATGAAGAATATGGACACTGGAGACATTAGAGCAAAGCAAGTGATTGATGTGCAAGATGATAAAGATAAAGTGCTCAATTCTCCATTGAGACAAGCTAGCAATGATCAAGTGCAAGATCATGGTGCTAGTTCATCCAATGAAGACAAGTCAAGTGATCAACCAAGTTCAAGCAATCAAGTGCAAGTGCTACAACCACAATATGTTGCAAGAGATCACCCAATTGATAGTGTCATTGGTGATATTAGAAGTGGTGTGCAAACAAGATCAAGAGTGGCTATGATTTGTGAGTATGCATCATTTGTGTCAACCAAAGAGCCAAAGAAAGTTGAGGAAGCCTTGGATGATGCCGATTGGATCATGGCAATGCAAGAAGAGCTCAACAACTTCACAAGAAATGATGTGTGGGAGTTAGTTGAGAGGCCGGAGGATCACAATGTCATTGGAACCAAATGGGTTTTCAAGAACAAGCAAGATCAAGATGGTGTTGTGATTAGAAACAAAGCAAGACTAGTTGCACAAGGCTATACCCAAGTTGAAGGTCTTGATTATGATGAAACATATGCTCCGTGGCAAGATTGGAGGCAATAAGGATTCTATTGGCTTATGCATGTGCCCACAACATCAAGTTATATCAAATGGATGTCAAGAGTGCATTTCTCAATGGGATCATCAATGAGCTAGTATATGTTGAGCAACCTCCCGGCTTTGAAGATGAGAAGAAGCCCAACCATGTGTACAAGTTGAAGAAAGCTTTGTATGGCTTGAAGCAAGCACCTAGAGCATGGTATGAGAGATTGAAGACTTTTCTTCACTCCAAAGGGTTCATTATGGGCAAGGTTGACACTACTCTATTCACCAAGAAGATTGGTAATGATCTCTTCATTGTGCAAATCTATGTTGATGATATCATCTTTGGATCAACCAATCAAGCATATTGTGAAGAATTTGGTGAAATAATGGCAAATGAGTTTGAGATGTCCATGATTGGTGAACTTAGCTATTTCCTTGGTCTTCAAGTCAAGCAATTGAAGAATGGGACATTTGTGAGTCAAGGGAAATACATAAGGGACATGTTGAAGAAGTTTGGAATGCAAGATGCAAAGCCAATCTCAACTCCAATGGGCACAAATGGGAATCTTGATAGTGATCATGATGGCAATATGGTGAATCAAAAGGATTATCGGTCATTGATTGGAAGCCTACTCTATGTCACCGCATCAAGGCCGGATGTCATGTTTAGTGTTTGCATGTGTGCTAGATATCAAGCCTCACCTAGAGAGAGTCATCTCACGGCCGCAAAGAGAATATTGAGGTACTTGAAGCAAACAAGAGATGTTGGATTGTGGTATCCCAAGGGGTCAAAGTTTGAATTGATTGGATATTCGGACTCCGACTATGGTGGTTGCAAGATCAATAGAAAGAGCACAAGTGGTACATGTCAACTTCTTGGAAGATCACTTGTGTCATGGTCCTCAAAGAAACAAAATAGTGTGGCAATCTCTACCGCCGAAGCCGAATATGTTAGTGCGGGAGTTGTTGTGCACAATTGCTTTGGATGAAGTCAACTTTGAAGGATTATGGCATCAACTTCAAGAATGTGCCATTGTTTTGTGACAATGAAAGTGCAATCAAGATGACACAAAACCCGGTTCAACATGGAAGAACAAAGCACATTGACATAAGGCATCACTTCATAAGAGATCATCAACAAAAGGGTGACATTTCCATTGAAAGTGTGGGCATCGATGATCAACTTGCCGACATCCTCACCAAGCCACTTGATGAAAGAAGGTTTTGCAAGCTAAGGAATGAGTTGAACATTCTTGACTTCTCAAACATGTGTTGAATGCACCCCACCACTTATTGACATGCCTCTCCTTCGACAAAGCAAGGTACCATTGGTTGACATGTCATTCATTCTTAGGATTACACTTGTGGTAGCTCATGTAGACATACAAGGTGCATTTGGAGCATTCATGATAAATCAAATATGTTTGATGTATATATGTTTACCACTATTGCTTCTATATTTTGCTTGATCTAGTGGTGACATATGACATGTTTATGGGCTTGCAATCCTAGTGTTGAATCTAGAATATTTGCTACAAGTGTTTAATTCAACATAGGCAAGATAACCCTTGTCATTAGGTGTGAAGAAGCTTGTCTTTGGTTCAAACCGAATTAAATGTCTTTGGCAAGTGGTCTAGATTGAACCAAATTTGACTAAAGTTTTGTTTACTCCATCAAAGTCCTTTTCTCTCCACAATTTGATCCCATTTTGGGCAATTGTTGACAAAGGGGGAGAGAAAAAGATGATTGAACATGATAAAGGGTAAATAAAATTTTGATGCACACAAGAAGGGGGAGCAAGCTCATGAACAAAGTTGTTGCATTTGTTTGTGCATTCTCATATGACTTGCTCATGGCACCTAGTTTTAAAGTTTTATACAAGTGGTGTCTTCTTGCTTGTGTGGTGCAATGCTAGTATAGGATTGATTGGTGAAATGATCTACTAGCATGCATAAGTTGTAACTAGACTCCCTTGCCTTACAAGTAGTTCAAGAACTTTGATTATAATGTTGATCTCACGGGGTTCTTGAGTTTTTGATGGATGTCTAGTTATTATATGGTGCTAAGGATGGTGTAAAAGGCAACTCCGATTGGTATCACGCTTCAAAGGTCCATTTCTTACACCTTAGCATTATTTTGGTAGAATTACTCTCCCCACAATCTTATCCATGCATATGTGCAAAGCTTCAAATCCAAACTCTATGCACATATGTATGGGGAGCAATACTACCAAAACCGAACTTGCTATAGTTGTCCAAATTTCTTTTGTGAGCTTAATGATTGGACAAGTATGACAAGTTCAAAATCTTTATTATAAAATCATCTTTGTTGAGGTTGTCATCAATTACCAAAAAGGGGGAGATTGAAAGTCCCTAGTTTGGTTTTGGCTAATTGATGAAACCTAGGACTAACCTTGTTTATTTAAGTGGTTGATTTAGAGAAAGGTTGTCCACATGATGAGCTTAATGCATATGAAGCATGACACATGTCATGTGATCAAAGATGAAGATCAAGACGATGCTTGGCTCCATGGACCGGTGTTGAAGGTGAAGGGCTAGTCAAGGCTTGGGAGTGAAGGACCATGAGATGGTGAAGCTCGGGCAAGACTAGGCACCGATGGACCGATGCACGGTGAAGGGCAAGTGAAGTCGAGGTCGATGGATCGAGACGGTCACATGATGGTGTGAAGCGTTCATATCATTTGGAGGAACAAAATGGGCTCAAGGCAAAGGTATAACCGATAGGGTCATTTTGTTTTGCACTCAAGACACCATAGAGGGTGTGAGTGGTTTAGGTTTGATAGCCGCACTATTAAGAGGGGAAGTCTTATCGGCTATTCGCCGCACGGGTGCCACTAGGTGAATTCATGTAGTGCATTGCATGTAGGGCCTAGTGAGCTAATCTAACCTTTGGGAAATGTTTGTGAAAAGCTAACACACAAGCTCATGGAGATGTACACTTGGTGGTGTTGGCACATTTACAAAGGTGGCGTGTTGGACGCGTCCGGCGCATTGTGTCTTGACATGTGCTGATGGCTGACTTGGTCGAAGCGGCGGACTCGCGGCGGACGCATGCGGCGGTCACGGGCAAATCACTGTGCTGAGTCCGGCGAGTGCTGAGCCTCGGCATGGGCGGGCCGGCGGGTGGCGGCGGACGCGCGGTGTCGCGTCCGGCGCGCGCCGGACGCCGAACGAAAGTTCCGGGCGCGGCTCGGAACCGGCCGAGCGCCGGACGTGCGATGGCGCGCCGGACGCCGCGCCGGACGCACACGTGGCGGGACGAGATTGAACGCGGAGCCAACGATCGACTTGGCTTGCGCGCGAGGAAGAAGCGCCGGACGCGTCCGGCGATTTGCGGCAGACGCGTCCGGCGCGTGCTGCTCGGCCTCCCGAGGGGGTAACTGTCACATTTGTTTGAGGGGTTATAAATAGAAGGTGGCCGGCCCTTGGGGAGGTCTCTTGGCCATTTCTCATCCCTTGTGCATTCTTTGAGCTAAGAGACTCTCTCCCACTCTTCTCCCTTGCTTGGTTGTTCATCCTAAGAGAGATTGAGTGAATCACCTAGTGCATTGCATTGCTTGAGGGCATCTAGTGGCACTTGTGGGTGGTTTCGCCGGTGGATTTCTTGTTACTCTTGGAGAGTACCACTCCTAGCCGGCTTGGAGATTGTTGGAGGCGTTGGCAAGAGAAGGTGATTGTTCTTGGCCACCTCCGGTTGCTTGTGAGAGGTTTGAGCTCACCTCGTGGGGATCACGAAGAGCATCCTAGTGGATTGCGCGTGTCGTTGAGTACCTCGCTTGAGAGTGGGTCTTGCGGTGCCTTGCGGGGCGAGCCTTGAGGGGCTAGTGACTTGAGGGTCACACCGAAGAACCATCTAGGTGTTGGTCGACACAACCGGTGACGTAGTTTGGCGGTGCCCAAGTGAACACCGGGTGAACAAAAACAGTTGTGTTCATCTTTGTTCCCGGTGATTGGTCTTCGATTGGGTGTTGCCATTGTGATTGATTGTTCATCTCCTTGGTGATTGGCAACCTCGACTCGACACGTCGGTATAACAAGCTCCTACCCTCTCTTGCATTTCTTTGATTACTTTCTTGCAAAGTAGAATTGCTTGCATGGTCGGTCGGGAACCACATCTTGTGTAGACTAAATCCCGTGGGTAGAATTACTTGTGTGGTCGGTCGGGAACCACTCTTTGTGTAGATTAAATCCCGTGGGTAGAACTCTTGATCACTAGCGGTAGCTATTGTGTGTGCTAGTGATCACCTACTAGAATTGTTTGGATAGGAGGCTTGCAACATCTAGTAGGCTAAGCAAAACTTGCTTTCCGCCGTTTGTGTATCTAACGAAGTTTGCTTAGTGAGTTTGTAGAAATTTTTATAGGCTATTCTCCCCCCTCTAGCCATCTAGGACCTTACACACACTCATTGTATGACCATACAAAAGGTGGTATCCTTAGGAAGGGTATGGTATTTGGTACAATGGCGGAGATGAAGCTATTTCTTAAGGACTATGCTGTGTGGCACCATAGACCATACCACGTCACTCATTCTGACAAGTCGTGAGGTACCATTGCGCATGCATCGATCATACTTGCCCGTGGGTGTTCCATGCACGGAAGAAAAAGAGTGATGGTAAGTGGCGTGTAGGCAAAGTGGGTGAAGACCACAAATGCAGGGACAATTCTGCAAATAAGGATCATTCGCAATGCAGCTCAATATGTGGGACCACTACTAGGTCACACTATGTCATTATTGTCTGTTTTCATTACCTAAGGCATGTTAGGTTAGCGCAAGGACATGTGTACCCTTGTTTGGTACATGTTCTCACATGCCGTTCGTGTGTCTCGCCGCTTGTTTCTAATTACCTAAGGCATGTTAGGATTAGTGCAGGACCCCTGTACCCTTGTTCGGTACATGTTCTCACATGTCAGCTCGTGTGTTGTGCTTGTGTAATGATGTAATGCACTGGTATTTCAAAGATTAGTTGCAAGACATTGACTTCAAATAATTAACCACTTCGAACACATAACAACACAATAAAAAGGTGCATTGGTGCAACATACTTAACATCACAACGATTTCATAAGTACTTGACGACAAACGATATAATGAAATTTGTAGCATCACAAAGGAAACGTGCAGTGCATAATAATTAAAATAACAGGTCCAAGACTAGACGCCATTGCTCATGAAGAAACCATACGACTACTGAGTACAGCGAGGCCACTTTCCCTTCCTCTGCGCGTCGGGATTATCCTCCATCGCTGCCTTAGCACGACGCACACGCTCAAGCTTCTCGTCCCTTTCAGCCTTGTCCTCAGCCGCACGCCTCCTTTCCTCCTCTTCCTTGTGCTCCCTCCGCATAGCCTCCTCTCTACGTCTCTGCTCACGTCTCCTTTCAACCTCTGCATCAAACTCTTTCTGGCCTTGCAGGAGCCTCTTATTTAGCTCACTGATCTCAGTGTCGATCCACCGCTCAAAATCACGAGAGCGATGGAGGGTCGCAACATTGACAAGTATTATAAAAATTAAAACATACAAGTACTACACAAGGCTAGATAAACAACATCACTATAAATCAATACTTACACATAATGTACTGCGGCGCTGACGCTCAATAGGTGTCCATGCAAAGTTCTTACACATCCAATACCTCTGGCGATAGGTCTCCTCATCTTCAGAAATGTCGACCTTGCAAGGATCCCCACAGAAGCACATGGGAACTGGAACGCCTTGAGGGAGAGGCAGTAGGGTGTACGAGCTCCCGGGTAAACGATCATAGCTACAATTCAAGAAATCTAGTTGCTAAGTGTGTGGTTCTCCATTTGTAGCTACAAATGAATTACAAGTAGAGATTACCTAGGCACACGACCTTTTCCACGTCTTGGCATCCTTCCACCACGCCTTGGCATCCTAAAATTATTTAAAACCATTGCTCCAATCAATATTGTCTCTAGGGTTACAAAATAAACCTAATTCAAACCAAATTAAGGCATAAAAATTGATGAGGGGAGTCACATTACCTTGCTTGAGGAGATGAACGGATTAAATTTGAATTTTCACGGTCCAAATCGTCGATTCAAGGGATGGGGTGAGTAAGGGAGAGGAAGAACTTGGAAGAAGAAATGAACACTGAGAGGAGAGGAAGAACTCGGGCTCGGGCCCGGTCGGGATGGAGGCGCCACAATGTGGCGCACAGATGTGAGGCGCCACACTGTGGCGCCTTGCATGGGGGCGCCACAGCGGGTGCCACGTCAGCCGGGCGGCCTGGCTGGCTCTCCCACGGGCCCATCCTGTGACGCCTCCATGCAAGGCGCCACAGTATTGAATTGTGGCGCCACCAAAAGGGTTAGTTATAAAAAAAAAGAAAAAACGGGGGCATTTTTCTTAAATACTTCTAAAGGGTCAAAATTAAAAAAATCCACCCATGCAGCACTCGTGCCATGGATCTCGCCGTTTGCTGCGAAGATCTCATCCCCGATCCATGGCCGATGGAACGCCGAGAAGACCACAACGCCAGTCTACCGCCTCGCCGAGAAAGAGAAGGACCCACGTTATCGTCCTCGCCTCATCCCGATATGCGTCCTCGCCAAGCCCCGATCCATGAAGTCGCTGCCGCGTCGTCATCATCCTCCGTGCATTCATCGGTATTGCCATGGTACTGCCGACCAATTCCTAGCTAAGCCAGGACGAAGAATCGACCACAATTTAATTGTGTCTAGGCAAACAACTTACTTGCTGGGAAAACCGCCATGGTTAATAGAAAAACCACCATGGTTAAAATTTGTTTAATAGTGACGATGTCTTAAAAAATGTATACAGGGGTACTACTACGATTTGAAGCATCTACAAGAGTAGCAAAGTGCAGAGTTAATTTGCCAAGATGGTACGCTAGAATTGTAATAAATGACAAGAGCTATCCGTAGGGCGACCATCGGAAGTTTCGGACCTGTGATCAGGGCAGAAAAGCACGTAGGTGGTGATCACCCCGCTGGAAGATTATCGGTGTTGAAATGTGGCGTCGTGGGCTCGTGGCATTGATGCCCTAAAGCCGACCCTGAAGAGGTCAAAACGTATGGGCAGCTGTGTTATGAACCCACAAGGATTCAGGATAACTAAGGAGAATTTGGACTGGGAAAAGCAGAGGAATTGAGGAATAACAGACGGATCTCGGCTGGAATCCGGGGGAGGAGACTTGTATTCCACGAAACAAGTTTTGTTTTTCTTCCATACAGAATGAGAAAGACAGAGTCGGGTGCTTATTATATCTCCGCATGTGCTCCGCGACATGGGCCTGAACGGCTACGACGACGACGGCGATCATTACAAGGCCGAGGCCCAGTACAGCCAGGATGCTTAGTCCGCACGTGCTCTGCGACATGGGCCTGAACGGCTACGACGACGACGATCATTACAAGGTCGAGGCCCACTATAGCCATGATACGGCTCATACATGACAATCTGTCGGCTTTGTGAGGTCGATGATTACTTTTTTTTTAATTTGATTTATACAACATTTGGAACAACTAAAAATCCTTACTGCAGCTGATGATAATTGACTTACTGTATTTGTATGTGAGAATGAAGCTGAAGGTGTCGCTTTCGTGACGCCGGAAGTCTAGAGCTTCCTCGACTTTACAGTGATCGGGAACGGTCAAGCTATTGTCCGTCAAGCACATCGCGCCGGTGCTACTTCCGTTCGTCTCCCGCAGAAGCATCCATACTACGACTGTGGCCAAGGGACTACAGGGCAAGAATGGGTACGCCAAATCACCGGCGGGATCACGAGCCGGCAACGGAAGTACCGCACAGGAAAAGGGTTTCCCAAGTGCAACTATCTGACAACCCAGACCGCATCATCTGAACAGTGCCGGCTCTACAATTTTAAAGGCCCTTCGGCGAAATCGTCACAATGGCCCCTCTAGACCATAAAAAATCATCGCAAAAACATATCTAATGATGTATTTTTGATTTAAAATTATTGATAAGTACCGAGATTCTAAAACACTATACAGGTAATTAGTTTGGATTACAAAACGACAACAAACAACAACAACAACAAGAACAACATAGCCTCTTGTCCCAGCAAGTTGGGATAGGCTAGAGGTGAAACCTAGAAAAGACAAGTCACAAAGCAACACAAAAAGGTCATGGTTCAGGCACATTGATAGCTAGTCTCCAAGCGCTCCTATCAGTAGCTAAATCCTTGGAGATATTCCACTCTTTAAGGTCTTTCTTAACCGACTCATCCCAAACCGACTCATCCCAAGTCAGTTTAGGTCGACCTCCACCGCTCTTTACATTATTGACCCGCTTTAGAACCCCACTACGCTACGTGTCCAAACCATCTCAACCGATGTTGAATCAATTTCTCCTCAATTGGTGCAACCCCAACTCTATCCCGAATATCGTCATTCTGGACTCTATCCCTCCTAGTGTGCCCACAAATCCAACGCAACATACGCATCTCCGCTACACTCAGTTGCTGGACATGTCACCTTTTTGTAAGCCAACATTCTGCACTGTATAACATCGCCGGGCGTATCTTCGTCCTATAGAACTTACCTTTTAGCTTCTGTGGCACCCTTTTGTCAAAGAGGACACCAGAAGCTTGACGCTATTTCAACCAGACGGCTGAAATTCTATGTCTAACATCCTCATCAATGTCTTCATCCTTTTGAAGTATTGATCCTAGATACCGAAAAGTATCCTTCATGGCGGCGGTGCTCTCTTTCATGGCACCGAAGAGCTCCGCCTTGAAGACCGGCGACCGTGCTGCCAGGATGCACTTGTGCGCACTGAACGCCTCGCCGGCGACCTGGAACGTGACGTCGGCGCCCTCTCTGGTCGCGAGGAGGTGACTGAAATGGCTGTGCAGGTCGGGAGGCGGCACCATAGACGACGTCGAAGGTCCCCTCGTCTCCGTACGGGACCGCATCAAAACGGCGACGTCACACCTGATGTTGAGGCAGTCATCCACGATGAGATCCGACGACGCCTCAACAGCCTCTCTTTCGATGAGAACGGTAAACCAGTAGCCCTTCTCCGCGTACCAATTCCACTCTACGCGTCGGGTGAAGGCCGGCACCTCGTTCCCCGCCTGATCGAGCAAAACAAAAGTTGCTCGCGCGCGCGGAGGATAGGGGTGGATGTAGCTGTCGACGAGGACGAGCTTGAGCCATATGTGCGTGGTGTGCATGCCTCCCTGGCCTCTGGGGGAGTACTGGATCCGCCACGTCCAGCCTCCGACGTTGAAAGATTCAGACTGGATGCTCTCCTCGTTGGGAAGCTCTTTGGTGCGCGAGTAGCCCTCGACGTGGAGAAGGTGGCTCCCGGTATGGGTACCGCCGTTGACGATGGCCGAGGCGGAATCGGACGTCGTCATGGCTGGCGGCGTCGGAGATTCACGAGATAACCTGGGATGGTCACGGCCGGGAAAAGGCTTTGTGGTAGAGATAAGAGCTTTGCTTGGCGACCAGAGATGCGGCGGCGGCGCTGTTTTTTTTAAGGGTTTTTTTTTTTTTACTCTTATAATAACTCTACTACTATGGAAACTTGTTAGGGTTGTAGAAGTGTTGCCGGCGATGGGCTAAAAATCCAAGAAAAGTAGTTCAGCCCAACTAACTAGCACTAGCAGAGTATAGCAGGGCTAAAATATCCTCGTACGACTGCCCTGAAAAGTTTGTGCCGTCAGCCGCCCCTATAGCTTCGGTCCCAAATCATCCCGTCAATTCCCACGCCGGCCGCCGCCATGGCCATGCCAACGTTCGACACCACCTCGGCCATCGTAAGCGCCAATTCGTCCACCGGGCGCCACCTGCTGCACATCGAGGCCTACTCAGCCGACGAGGCTTTCCGAGGACAACCAATGTCCACATCCGCATCTTTCAATGTCGGGGGTCGTGACTGGTGCATGTGCTACTTGCCTCATGGCTCATCCGATGAACAAGGAGACAAGGACTACATAGCCGTCTTCCTCATCCTGGTGGACAACATCTCGGAGCCCGCCTACGCAGATGCCACCTTTCATCTGCTCGACCGGGCGCACAAACCGGTGCCGGCTTACACCCAGACCACGGGCTTCAACAAGTACATGCGAACCGTCCCTGGCGTCTTCGTCTGCAAGCACGGCATCTATACTTTCATCAAGAGGGAGGTCCTGGAATCGTCGTCGGAATACCTCGTGGATGATTGCCTCAAGATCAGGTGCGACCTCACCGTCAAGAGGCGGTGCTACACCGAGAACAGGGGGCACGTGCCGCCGTCCGACCTGCACCGGCATCTCGGAGACCTCCTTGTGTCAAAGCAAGGCACCGATGTCACGTTCTATGTCGCCGACGAGACGTTCAGTGCGCACAAGAGTATTCTCGCGGCGCGCTCGCGAGTGCTCAAGGAAAAGCTCTGTGGGACGGCCATGACAGCGGCCAACTGCTGCGTGATCAGGATCGCTGACATGCTGCCTCGGGTGTTTGAGGCCTTTCTGCATTTCGTCTACACTGATTCGCTGCCTCCAGAGGTGATGAGTGCGGGGCAAGACGACGAAGACGATGGATCCATGGCCTACCACCTGTTGGAAGCGGCGGTCAGGTACGACATGCAGAGGCTGAAGTTGATTTGTGAGGAGAAATTATGCTGGCACATAGAGATCAACACAGCTGCGACCATGTTGACGTTTGCGGTTCAGCACCAGTGCTACAAGCTTAGGAAGGCCTGTGTTGACTTCCTGAGGTGTCCCCAGGCACTGAACGCGGTCATGGCAACCGAGGGCTTTCAGCATCTTGTTCAGACCTGCCCTGCCCTTTTGAAGGTCTTAATTTTCACGCTTGTTCACGTTAATTGATCATATCGTATTAGATATTGTACTTAGCAAGGACAGTGACCTATGGTTTAAAATATTATCAAGACAAGACATTTTAAAATTATCACATATTTTAGTTTCATTTTGGATATGATCACAAAATTTTACATGTCTATCTTATAGTTTATGTAACTCTATGAGACCATACAAGAGATATGTAAAATATATGCATAAATTGTAGATCTATATTTATGATAATTTATATTTGAGTACTTTTTGATTTGGGTTCATTTAGGGTGAAATGAAAGTCTAAATTTAATAGTTTGCAAAAAAAAAAAGTTTGGAAAAAGTACTTAACACTAGATTATATTTATATAAATAAGCAAACGTGCAACAAATGTAAACTATCTGCCTTCTCAGCTCGATGGTAACGCCTAAGACCAACATGCACGAGGTCGCCAGTTCGATCCCTCAGGTGAGCAGTTTTTTTTTTTGTTAGTTATCCACTTTTGTATTCCCTCTAAAATTTGCCTATATAAAATAGTTTTCCTGTTTTTATCCTATCACTATCATGTTATGTTCCGTGAAACCTTAGGTAATAATAGTTTTCTAATTCTTGATCTCTTATCCTCTCTTAATATTTGATTTTGTCTTTTATTTTCTATGTTTTTTGTCCCACTGCACGTTGTTGTGCCTCCGGATGCCACGGTGGCGCGAGCGGCGGAGGCCGCTAGCGTGCTTGAAAAAAAAACATCAAAATCATTGATGGAAAAACAAGGGAGCTCATTGACGTTTCCATGCTTGTATTATAAAACGTACAAAGCAACATCAAACAAAAACAATAGATGTCTCTTTGTTTACATCCGGACAGCAACAAGAAACAGAAATCACGGCACCCAAATCGTAGGGTCCTTGTATTGCCCTGCGTGTCGCACTCGTTTAGAAACATTTTCGACTTGTTTTGCATTACTTTTGATGCTGAATTGGTCAGCGACAGTTTCCATGACAGGAGGAACTTTGGATAACTTGGATGGGCGTCCTTGTTTTCTCTTAGTTGTACCTCCCGATGCTACATTTTCTTCCCCTCCTCCTGATGCTGAACTTTTTTCCAATTCTTTTTTGGATTTCCTTCCTCTTTTCCCACGGGGCGCGGAGGATGCTGGAGTTTCTTCTTTGACGCTAGCTGCAGCGGCTGTTAGAGTTTCCATTGACGATGGCACTATTAACTCCACACCATCTAAATCTCCATCGTCTCTACCTGGATTGTTTGCCAAGTATGCTTCCCTCTAAGCATCATGAAAACAAAAAGTTCGGTCTGATTATTTTGTGCAATGTAGAACAAGTTGTCTGGACTAAAAGATTTTAAAATGCATTAAAAGCACATACCGTGAGAGGTGTTGTGTATGACTCCAAGAGTTTCTTGTTGCGAGGAGAATGGAGAAGCTTTGTGCACATTCTGAACTTAAAACTTTCTATATCTTCCTATACAAGCAAAATGTAGTTCACGTCACATAGCAAATTTTGTTTCATTATGTATAAATTTGGAATAGAAAGTAATTCTAAAACTCACATTTGTGAAATTATGAGCCATTTTCTCTCCGTCCCATGCTAGAATATATTGTACTACAAATGCACCACATGAAGATCTGCAACGAAACATAAACATAAGTAACCGCAGCACAGCACTAGTATACAGACAAAAAGAGTACGTACTTGTCATCTTGCTTCGGTATGACATCGTGATAGGGAACTATTTCCCAATAACGCAAGTTAATTGGATTTTCAAATGTAACCATGTCCTTGTTTACCGAGTAGTCGATGCATGCCTGTATTGCTTCCACCTAGTAGATTGGATGGTGACGTACATGAGAAGTTTGATCTACCATGTTGTTCAAGTTGATTACACAAATAGTTGGTAAGAGCATCTCCAACAGTTCCCTACTTGGTTTGCCATCCTCTATAATTTGGCAAAACAAGGAAAATTCTATCTCCAACAGTTCTCTACTTGGGTTGCTATTTTTTTCCAACTTGCCAAATCCCTCTCCCGCACGCGTAAAGATGCGCACGCGTACTCGGCTTCCGATCGCTCCTCCCGCGCCCGGTCTTCTCTTCCCGCGCGATCGATGAAACTTCTCCTGTCGTTCCCGCGTGTCCCGCTCCACTCCGCCGTCAATATATTCCTTCGGTCCTCCACAGCTCCAGAGATCGGCGCAAGTTTTTCCTCCGCGCGAGTCCATCGCGAGCGCGCGAGTCCATCGCGAGTCCAGTTCGTCGACCGTCCAGCATCGTCGCCCGTCCTCAGCATCGCCGCGCGGCCTGAATGTCTGCCAGGAATCAATTTGTAGATGATATCATGCCATGCGTGTAGATCAGTTGGTACTGTTTGTAGATCAGTTTGTACATCAGTATATTCTATTTTCATCGATGTACAGTCCCATGCACAAATGATTCACGATCAAGAATAAAACAAATGATTCACGAAGGCAATGTCACGGGGATCGGGATCAAGTCGCGCTACGCACGAAGGGGAGATGACGGGGTCGCGATTTTTTTTTTTTACCGGTCAACAAACTCTCTAGGTGGGCCTCTACTTTTTTTTTTTGATTTGGCAAGGAGAAGTAGGGAACTGTTGGAGATGAGGTCTTTTCAACTTGGTAAATCATTATAGCAACTTGCTAAAACACGCAATTTGGCAAGTGAGAAGTAGAGAACTGTTGGAGATGCTCTAAGAGGATGTGTACTTACCAATGTCCTTTCTAGGCCTCTGTCTCGCATTCCAAGAGATTCAAGGATTTGTACCTCTAGCTTGATAAAGTTGAGCACTAAGACACCCCAATGGTTGCCGTGTATATTCATTGGCACAAAAACCTGGAAAATTTAATTATTGAAAAAATATCGAATACATGGATAGAATACAAACATGAGATAGCAGCCAAGAAAACAAGTTTCAAAACAAAATCGATTACGTACCGGATGTCTTCCTTCACATTTCTGGGCGATTCGCAACTTGAAAGTATCTTGTTGCGTTGAAATGTCTTTTTTCAGCCCCTGGGCATCGAACGGCGTGATAAACGATGCCGATTTATTCTCTACGTTGCTGAAACGAACATAAGCATCTATGACCTGCAAAGGGTTGAGTTAGTACAGTACTAGTGCATGTTTAAACTAATGACATCAATCCGAAATAATGATAGTACCACATCTATTATATAATCATCTGAAACATTTCGGTGTAGTTGTTTTGCTGTAAGAGTAAAGTCTTCTATGTCTACAACCTCAGCGTGGTCATAGCTGCGTGTTACGAAGACGGCAGCTTCAAAGTCAATTTCATCCATATTGAAATCGGAGTCGATAATAGGCTCTCTTCGTTTGATACTTGTTGTAGGGGGGTCGCCTTGCTGCTGCATGGCCGCTTCCGTCGCATCATGTCTTGGTCTGGGTGGTTCAACTTTTATTTTATCCCGCGATTGTTGGAAATGGTTTGTTGTCGGTTCCTGCGAGTGCTGTTGTTTTGTTAGATTAAAAAGTATTGATTTTAACATCAGGCATGAACTAGTGATAGCTTCAGTTGTGAAGATGCAATACCGGAAAATGTGAAGATGTTGACGTATGTGGGTCAACTTGTGTAGATGAAGGCATAGGTGGCTGAACATGTGTTGCAGTTCTAGGGGTACATTGCTAAAAAAGAACCCGCACTCTGTCGGAGTTCCTATTTTGTGACACAATGTTACTGAAAGTAGTATAGGGGTAGCTACCATGAGTAATAATATCGCGATGGTTACCTGGATCTCCTGATCCTTTCGTTCATTCTCAGCTTCTAGCTTAGCGACCCTATCTACTAGGCTTGCATCGGTTGTAAAATTAACTAACTCCTTCTTGTGTTCCAAAAATGCCTTCTCAAATTGGTGTCTCAGATCAGCAAATAGGCCCTGCAAATGCAGTTCAGTGGTTTTCTTCCAAATTTCATCTCTTTGCCCCTACAAAATTAGGAAATAATAGAATTAAGCACAAAAATGAGGTACAACACATAAACATATGCCATACGTAGTCCTTGATTGCTCGGTCCCTCCTGTGTGCATTTTGCTTGTCTCGCTTGTTGCGATGATGCATCTGTTGCTTCTTTTTTTTTGTTTAACATCTGTTGCTTCTTTTTTTTGTTTCGGCGTGTGCGAAACATGGGTCACATTGAGCTGCAAAAAATTATGATAGTAAGATTAGATTGTACGCATACGAACATCACTGTTATTGAAACTTACCACTAGTGGACCGGCGCGCCCTCGCGCGCCCCTGAGGCGCGCCCTCGCATGCGTCAAGAGCACACAATAGATTGAAACCTGCAATGCATAATTTGTCACGGAACACAATGGTTTGAATTTCAAAATTTTAGAATTTAAAATTTTTAAGTGACCTCAGATGAGAAAACACCAAAAATAAAGCTTGTAGCTCTCAAAAAGTTATGGAACTTTGTAGCTGAAAACTTTTTCATTTGAGTTCATCTTGTCATGGTAAACTACGTTTGAATTTCAGAAGTTCAAAATTTAAATTTTTAACCGATCTCGAGATGAGAAAACACCGAAAATAAAGTTAATAGATCTCAAAAGGGTATGAAACTCGTAGCTGAGAACCTTTTCATTTGAGTTCATCTTGTCATGGTAAACTAAGTTTGAATCTAAAAAATTTAAAATTTGAATTTTTTAAACGATCTCGGATGGGAAAATATCAAAAATAAAGTTTAAAGATCTTGAAAAGTTATAAAACTTTATAGTTGGCAACTTTTTCATCCGAGTTCATCTTGTCACGCTAAACTACGTTTGAATTTGTCGAATTCGAAACTCAAATTTCATAAACGACCTCGGAATGGAGAAACTCTCTAAACATCACGAAAAGTCATGAAACTTTATAGTTGGCAACTTTTTCATTTGAGATCACACTGTCACGCTAAACTACGTTGGAATCTATCGAATTTAAAATTTAAATTTCATAAACGACCTCGGATGGAGGAACTCCCAACACAAAAAGCGTTGGTTTCGAAAAGTCACAAAACTTTGTAGTTAACAACTTCTTCATTTGAGCTGAATACATCGATGAAAGCTAACAGAATCGTTTTGAGCAACGAGAAGCTATAAGAAGCGGATTCTAGCTAGAAGTTGTAAGAAGCGGATTCTAGCTAGAAACATTCTGTACGACGCGGCTCCAAACAATAAGGACCGTACGATCGAGGATCGGACGGCCACGAGAATTTGGGCCGACGTGGATGTGCTTCCCTGGATGAAGCCCTACGGGCTATGAAGTTTTTAATTCCTCCCTCTATTCCTCCCTCCTTGTTATAAGCATCTATACTATACTCTTAAACCTGTATACCGGCCTCCCTCTCACAAATTCCTGTAGATGTACAGTGCCTAGACTCATATCACTGTTACAACAACAGTACCACCTCCCCAGCCGTTCGATCCTGCAATTTCACATCGTCGCTGTCCACGCGTCTGATTTCTCGAAACAACCAGACTTCCCCACCGTCTCCTCTCCTAATAACGAATTAAATAGAGAGAACATAATGCCATCCTCGGTCCTCTCCTGTCGTCCTGCGCTCCCAGCCCACCACGCGAGGACTCTGCGCGCGCCTGCTACCTCGCCCCCAAAACCTCCGCCAATGGCCTTCGGCGGCCGGAGCGGGCGGCGCCGCGATGCCGACGCCCGTAGGCCCCCTCGCCCGACGTCGCCGCTGCGCTGCTCTAATCCATGAAGCCACCGTCGCCGCAGAGGCCACCGCTTCGCCCTCGCCGTATCGGATTCGTGGCCGGCTCCGCATCTCCCATCGCCGTGCGACCTGCCCCTCTAACTTCCTGCTTCTGCCGACCCGACGTAGTGCCACGCGCCATCACAGGCCCACTGACACGGCCAAACCCTAACAGCGCCGCGGCCGGGGTTCTGTGCGTGCGAGGCCTCCTCCGGCGCCACCAGTTCCAGGTTCTGCAGTCTCATCTTCCCTTTATTTACTTCTGAAGTTCTCAGCATCAGGTTCATCCATTTTCAGGTTCAGAGATAAGGTTTAGGTTGTCTCCGCCACCTCTAGGTTCTGGGGTCTCCCATCCCTTCACTTTTATTTACTTCTGAAATTGTCTAAGCATCAGGTTCTAATCCATGTTCAGATTCACAAATAAGTTTGAGATTGCATCGGTAACTTACCAGGGTGCTATGTATTGATATTTGTATGTCTTCTCAGTAAAGCTGTTAAAATAACTCAAGGTTATTAGTTCAGCTATTACATTCGTTTGGAAGGACACCAACAACTGAAGGTAAATGGCAATTTGCCTGAGATTTTACATGTGATCCTGCCTTCTGTTTTTACAAATCGTACTTTGTGCAGGTTGTAACGATGCTTTCTGAGTGCCGGCATAAGAATCCTATAGATTGAAAGGTGTGTTCTCTCCATTTAGCCTTATTAATGATTACTCGCAATTAGTTTCTTCAGCCTTTGATGAAAAGACCTGCTTACTCCAGTTTTGCTTGCTTTAAGTATGCATTATCTTTTTGCAATATTAAATATTGTGGCCACTATAGATTCATAAAAACTCAATGTACAAATTTCAGTCTATGCTTCTTAATTTCTCCTCAGTAGATCGGTGCAGAGCGTGAAAGAACCCCTGTTACAGAAAACTTCGTTACCAGACAATATAGCCTTACTAAAGAGCCTTAATGTATTTATTTCTGCTCACAGGTGATATGATTCTTTTACCACCTTAAGGTCTGCCTCACCTACAACAGCAACAACATTCTATGGCCTTCGAACAAGGATGAACGTTGACAATTCTTAAATCTCAGTATGTGGTCATCTAATTGTTTTTAGCAGATGAGTTGTAATGCTCCAGGTTTGACAATATGAATATTTAAAAACATGGACATTGCTAATGAAGAGTGCCATTCAATATCTACTTACAATGCCCCACACTAACAACTAATTGCATTCTCAAGTTCAGCTAAACTTTTATACTTACTAGCCCGCGCAACTGCGCGGGGTTCCTGCTAGTTCATTCTATTATTGGCATTTGTTTCAGTCCAGAACACCATCAGCGGTGGTCTGGTTGTCCTGTTATTGTACTCGATGTGATAGTGACTGGCCACTCTCACACGCTCCCAGTTCCAAATCTAGAAACAGAAAAATAAGAAAATATGTATGAAAATAAATAAATATTGTTTAGAACTCTTGATTGTACCATATATAACTGACCTGTAGTAGAATCAAATTTACGAATATTTCTACAGATTTTGAGTAAAAGCAACATTTATATACAACATGAGTTGTAGTCATCCGAGAAACATAAAGGAAGTGTATTTTTTTTAGAATTGCATTTTTTTTATTTTTGAGATGAGAATAATAAAGGAGATGCGTATAGAATACTGGCTGTCTTCCTGCCTCGTTCACAAGGTCTGCTCGTGGCCTCGTGTGTGCAACTGCAAGTGTGCCACTGATGGTTTTAGTCCCACCTCGATGCTCCAGGTAGCTACTAACGAGCAAGTGGCCTATATGAGACTGACGCTGCCTCGGGCGAGTGAACCATTCCCGCAGCACAGTGGCCCGCCTCGGCCCAGCAACGTCCTGCTTTCGCTCCTCGCTTCCGGGCGCGCGAAGGACACTAGGCCCAACATATGGAGCTGGGCCCTTGCGTCAGCTACCCGGTCCTATAGATTTTCAGCCAGCCCATGGGCCGCCGGCACGGCACGCGGCACGGCGGCCCGGCACGGCCCATGCACGGCACGGCACGGCCGGCGGCGTGCCCGTGCCGGCACGGCACGCACCCCGTGCAGTGCATGGGCCGCCACCCTGGCCCATGGGCTAGCACGGGCACGGCACGGCCGAAGGCCGCGGCACGGCCCCGGCACGGCGCAATTTGGCCCAGCCGGCCCACAGCCGCGGCCATATATAAGCCGCTCTCCCGGCCGCGAGCGTCGCCCACCCTAACCCTAATTCATTTCCCCTCGGCCGCAGCGCAGCCTCTCTCGCTCTCGCCTCTCGCCTCTCTCGCCGACTCGCCGCAGATCCGCCGCCGCCTTGAGCTCGCCGGTCTTGCTCCGGTGGCCTCGAGCCCTCGACACCTCGCCGGCCACTCCTTCTCCTCCTCCTACCTCCTTTCCGGCCTTCCCTCCTCCTCCTCCTGCTCCTCCGGTGGAATATGTGAGTCGTCGAGCTCTTTTTCTTCCCGCCGCCACTCGCCGTCGGTCTAATCTGGTCGTTGTCGTTCTCTTGCTTGGACGCTGGATCCCTGGCCTCCTCTCCGGCACTGGGCACCGGTGGCGTAGGTGAGTCTCGATCTCGAAACCCTAACCCTAGCTTCTTCTTCTTCTTCTTCTAGATTCCACTGCTCTTCTTCTTCTTCTTCTTCTAGATCTCACTGCTGACTGCTGTTCTTGTTCTTTTGACTTGTTCTTCACAGGTTGGTGCCCGACGCTTCGTCGTCCTCCTCCGAAGGCGCGATGAGAACGAAGCACCCCTGTCCACCGTCGAGGCGCCCCTGCCCACCGTTGAGTGATGATGTCGGAGTTGCGGCCGGGGGCCGGAACCAGCCTCCCCACCCTCCTGTCGTCTTCCCGGTGGCTGCGGATGAGTACAACCACCGTGCCGACGGTGAGCACCCCGAGGACCCCGTGGAGGAGGTGGGGAGGGAGAACGACGTCGGAGGAGCTGCTGCTGCTGCGATCGATGTCGATGCCGGATGCGACGGCTCCCAGTCGCAGCCCATCGATGTCGAAGCCGCCGGCGGCTCCCGAGTCCGATCCCCGAACTCACATGGAGTTTACGGTAAGCTCGTCTTTGCCGCTTGTTGGGAGGATTTCGTGCCGATCCTTGATGAGTCGGGGTTAGAACACATGCTATATGCAAACGCTGTGGTAAGAAGTTTTCTGCTAGAGCATCTATTGGCACTGGGTCTTTGAACGGGCATATGGCAGTGTGTAGGGAAAAGCAGGCTAATGATCATTTGGTCCAGTCTAGGCTGTCTATGAATGCTAATGGGTTGCATAACTGGGTTTATGATTCTACTCGTGCTCGTAGTGAACTTGTCCGGTTGATTGCTAGGCTAGATCTTCCCCTAGGAGTTGGTGAGACACAGGCGTGGGAAGATTACATTAAGAATACTCATAATCCTAGATTCAGCAAGGTTTTCAGGCAGTCCACCACTAGAGACATGCACAAGTTGTTTGCTGAGCAGCGTGCTTTGATCATGAATGCTGTGCTGCCTGCTTGTTCATCTGTTTCTCTTACTTCTGATATCTGGTCTGGTAATGCTAAGGAGGATTACCTTTCTGTTGTGGCTCATTATGTTGGGGCTGACTGGCAGTTGCATAAAAGGGTTATTGGTTTTAGGATGCTTGATGCTAAACATACTGGTGAGAACATTGCTGACAAAATAGCATCTGTTGTTGAGGAGTTTGGTTTGATTGATAAGGTCTTTGCAGTGTCTCTAGATAATGCATCTGCTAATTCTAAGGCTTTTGATGTGTTGAAACCAGTTTTTTTGGTTACCTGGGGTCTTATCCTGCTCCTACTCTAGATGAACCTCTCAAAGTTGAGTACTTGCTTGTGCATGCATATTTGTGCATGCCATATTATCAATCCGATTGTTAAGTCGGCTTAAAGAGGTTCACTCGGTACCTTGATGCATTCGGGGTTGCAATTAACTTCCCGAACTCCTCTAATGCGCAGAATTGCATTGTTCAAGAATTTTTGTCTTGCTAGAGGTATTAGACCTAGAAAGTTTGGTCTGGATATGGATGTTAGGTGGAATTCCACCTATTTGATGCTTAAACATTTGCTGCCATACAAAGAAGTTTTTCCTGTGTGGATAGAGTCAAATTATGGTTCAGCTTTGTTGACTGCACAGCACTGGTATGCTGCTGAGCAAATCATGAAATTCCTTGAAATATTTTATGAGGCAACTTGCACACATGGGGTTTACTATCCTCTTCCTCCGATGATGCATCATATCCTTGACTTTGTTGAGCACTTGTCGATCTTTGAGAAAGATCGAGAACTTCGGGACTATTGCAATCCCAATGAAACTTAAGTTGCTTAAGTATTGGGAGCCTATTCCATTGTTATATTCTTATGCATTCATTCGGATCCTAGAGCTAAGCTCAAAGGCTTTCGGGGAGAATGTTCTTGACTTTCTTTGTCTTCACACACGGAAGCTCTTACTCAAGGTACTATGATGATGTCAAAGAGGGATTGACCAGGTTGTTTGGCAAGTATGATGCTAAATATGGTGAGGCTAGGGCTGAAAGGCCTCCTGTGTCTCATGCTGGTCCTGCTAGGAGGAAAGATATGTGGGGAAAGATCTATGCTGGTCCTGGTGCCTCTACCTTCCCCTCTCCTTCATCTTCTCAATCTTCTCGCAAATGAGCTGTGTGCATACCGGACGGTGATCCCGTCAAGGATTGGGCGCAAACTTTGACTGCTTGTTGTGGTGGCATGACCACAAGCTCACATATCCCTGTCTTATCTATAATGGCTCGGGATATCATGTCCTGTTCCTGTTTCTACCGTATCCTCCGAGTCTTGTTTCAAATTGTCAGACCGCCGGGATACTTGAAGATCGGCGGCCGGCATTGCCGGAGCATGTGGAGATGCTCACCCGCCTTAAGGACTCCGGGAACAAGCATCAAGAAGGGCTCAGCATGCACCTGAGGACAAAGCACTAGAAGACCTCTTCGAGGACATGTACCTGGATGAACCTGATGGTGAAGGCAGCGGCAGCGGCAGTACTGCAGCAGCACCTGGCAATGGAGCTGGGTGAAGATGAAGATGGTGGACATCTGGAGAAGGTAAGTAGAGTCATATTACAAGTTCATTTCCACTTGGTGATTCAATTCTCCATCTTGATGACTAATCATGTTTCATTGATTTGTCTTCTGCAGGGATTTCTCCATCTTTTGGTGATACAAGTGGTAGATGGACTGTTGGCCTGTTGCATTCTGGAATCTAGAGAACTTTGCTGTAATAGGATAGAACTTTTGCCTTGGCCTTGCCATTGCCACTTGATGAAACTTGTGAAACTTGCCACTGCTGTTGGCCTTTGTAATAGGATAGATGAACTTGTGAAACTTGAGCTGGCTGTACTCTTTTCCTTTCTAGGGTTTCTCACAAGGGTGAGTTTTACCTAGAAAGGTTTTTAATGAGGCAGCATTGCACATCAGCTCATTCTGATAATCATTTTCATCATATTTGTGTCTTTGTCTCTGAATTCTGAAATGTGAAATCTGAAACTTGTTCATTTGAATTGAAGCTTGTGACTTGTGAAAATTTCTGTTAAAAACTGTGCTGGTGAAGTGTTTCCTTGGGGCCGTGTCATGGGCCGCACGGCACGGCGCCAATGGCCGTGGCCCGTGGACGGCACGGCACGGCCAACCGGCCCATGTGCCGTGTCATGGGCTGAGGGTGCGGCCCATGGCACGCCGCGGCACGGGCAGTGCCAGCACGGCACGGCACGGTGGCCATATATACCCGGTCCTTCATTCCCCACCGCGCCGCATCAACCGGGAGTAGCCACCACCGCTCGATCCCCTCGAACGTACCCGTTCACCGCGCCCGCCCCTAGGGCCAGAGCACCATGCCGCCACATTTGAACCGAAGTCGAACCGTGCCCTTGCCCTAGCCCTACTCCACGCACCGCCATAGCCGCCGGTCGCAGCTCCAACCACCGTCACCGCTGATCGCCGCCTTCACCGTGTCGCCGGCGACGAGAACCCTTCGACGACGCAGCGAGGTGAGCCACTGTCAGTGCTCATCCCTCCCGCTCTCTCGATTTCTCCCAACTGCTTAGAACCTTATGCATGTCTCTAATGAATTTTGTGGATGCAATTTGTAGTGGCAAGATCTGTATTATGGATATGATGAGTAATTGCATATATGTAATCTTGTTTGGTCGATTTTGATCTTTTTGTACATGAATTGGGAATTAAAGAATGGATTTGTTCAGTTTGAGTCTCCATTTTGTTTTCTGCTTCGTACTGAAGCATCTGCACTTCTGCCATCCAATGAGTATGCTTTCGCTTGGTAAAAATGAGGCAAAAATAAAAAAATCAATAGATTTATAGAGTTGAAAATATGGGGATCCCATGAGTTTCTTGTATCTAACGATTTAAAATTACACATAAACTGATTTGTTTATAGCTGAATAAAATGTCAAGGAAGTTTTGGTTTGTCAGGATCACTATATGTTATATTCACACTTATTGGGTTTCATCTCGATTCAGAATGGATTTCTTCAGTTTAAGTCTCCATTTTGTTTTCTTCTGTATACAATTCCTAGGTGTCATGGAACTAGTTCGAAGGTCTCTGCAAGAGTCCGAGGAGAAGGCTATTAATTATACGTAAGAAGGTCCTGAAGAGTATGGATGGGAAGATAACACTTGAGCGCACCAAAGCTGACGTCAGCTTGATACAAAAGGAACAAGAAGCTGACGAGAACATGTCGCTTGAGCTTGCCTAGCTGGACACAACGCAAGCGAAAGAACTTTTTGATGCTGCTAAAAGAATTGAAAAAGATCAGATTACCCAGCTGAAGAAAGCACTATTTGATCAGCATTCTCTCTTTGACCGCATGATGGCAGATGAACGTGCTATCGCAAGTCAAGCCCTAAGAAAGTCCCGTCAAGAAAATGAATTGAGCAGAAAGAATGAGCGACAAGCAATTGATTCCTTGAACAATCAGGTAAGGGCACAAGTGGAAGAGTTAGAGAATGACCGCTTAAGGTTGAAGGGTATGATTGAGAACATGATCCCCTTTATCGAAAAAAGGAGGTCCATCGCAATATGAATGTCCAGGTAACTACAATACTCTATTAGTTCAAAATTTGCATTATATAGACATCGATCTAATGCCTATATTATTTTGGACTTTTAAGGTACCAGATGGTATGATCTGTATGACACGTACATACTTCAACATAGCAGTGGACAACTACTGTAGCCCGGTATATGAAAATTTTGTACATTAGTTGTGTGTAAGAAGTCATTGTGCTTAAATGATACTTATTCGTGTAATCAGGATGTTTTTATGCAATTTAAGGTATTCAAATTGAAGGAAATGTATCCTGATCTGCAGAAGTATGACCTTCGAGCAGATTTGGGGAAGTTTGGAATTGAAGGCACTTATGTACCACTCGTCGATTTCATGAGGGCTTTGAGCTACCATGGTTACATATACGATGCGGAGGTATATTACCTAGATCCTACTCCTATGAGTGAGCCACGTACTGGACTGGTACATATTGTTGGACACGGACAAGATCAGATAAACGAAATGGTTCGTGCTCATGCTGAACAGGGGACAAAGATTTGTCTCCTGTACCTAGTGAGCAGATTGAAAACCAACGCCCGGATGTGAGTACTGGTTCCTCTTTCTTTTTTTGAGTAATGACTACCGGTTCCTCTTGACAAATTGTAAATACTTTTACACATTAGGTTCATTTCGCTACACGTTTTGCTCTAACGGCGCTTGCTCATTCCAAACCGCCAGTGAAAAAAAGAGAGCACCAAGAGAAAGCACCATGTACTAGGGGACAGTGGATATCATTTCCATGTACTAGGTAGAAACCAAGACTTCAAGTCTTATTTAGACTCCAAATCCACAATTTTTGAGGTAAATATACCGCCACATCAGCAAAATACAGTAAATAGGAGGGTAATAAATAGTATTGTATAATAGAGTCTTGAATTGAGACTGCCCTATTGAATTTATTGGCACTACTCGTCAAAATTAATCATGCCGTCACAATTAACTTATTTACTAATCATAAAGCTTAGAAAACATGGACAAGCTTGTTCAACGGACTTCTATGACCGATCTGTCAACATTTATAGAAAACATTATCATGTGATCGACATTTCTGTCCAAGTCGCCTGCAAACCAAACGTTGTCCATCCATGACCAGCCACAGGGACGTCTACAAGACTAAACATAACCTAAGAGATTATATCTAGAGGGAATCAAAGCATCAAACTTTTATTTATGGTAAAATGCTTCTTTTGATTTCCACACTACGCATACAGGCAGCCATTTAACTCTAAGTCAAAGGTTTATTGCAGGGTGGTGTCCTTCATATAAGGGCAAGGGATGGCGAGTTTGGAAATTAACTCCCTCAAGAGAGCAGGGAAGCATTTAGTGAGATGCTCAAAGCCACTGGTCGCCATGACATCTTGCAAAGATAACGGAGAAGATTTCAGGAACACAAAGCAAGCCTCCTTAAGCCTGTGGCATGAATGCTGTTCAGCCAACACCATTGTGCTTGCAATGGTGTTGACGTCTAAGGAGTGGCATAATTTTTCCTCGCAAATAAGCTTGAGCCTCTGCATTGCATACCTGTCCGCCGCTTCCAACAAATGTTGAGCCATGAGGACCTCTTCTTGCCGCCCCGCCATCTCCGACACTGAATCGGTGTATATGAAATGCAGCAAGGCGTTGAATACCTGTGGCAGCATATCACCAATCCGAATGCAAACCCCAGTGCCGGCGGTGCTCTCTTTCATGGCACCGAAGAGCTCCGCCTTGAAGACCGGCGACCGTGCTGCCAGGATGCACTTGTGCGCACTGAACGCCTCGCCGGCGACCTGGAACGTGACGTCGGCGCCCTCTCTGGTCGCGAGGAGGTGACTGAGATGGCTGTGCAGGTCGGGAGGCGGCACCATAGATGACGTCGAAGGTCCCCTGGTCTCCATACGGGACCGCATCAAAACGGCGACGTCACACCTGACCTTGAGGCAGTCATCCACGATGAGATCCGACGACGCCTCAACAGCCTCTCTTTCGATGAGAACGGTAAACCAGTAGCCCTTCTCCTCCGCGTACCAATTCCACTCTACGCGACGGGTGAAGGCCGGCACCTCGTTCCCCGCCTGATCGAGCAAAACAAAAGTTGCTCGCGCGCGCGGAGGATAGGGGTGGATGTAGCTGTCGACGAGGACGAGCTTGAGCCATATGTGCGTGGTGTGCATGCCTCCCTGGCCTCTGGGGGAGTACTGGATCCGCCACGTCCAGCCTCCGACGTTGAAAGATTCAGACTGGATGCTCTCCTCGTTGGGAAGCTCCTTGGTGCGCGAGTAGCCCTCGACGTGGAGAAGGTGGCTCCCGGTATGGGTACCACCCTTGACGATGGCCGAGGCGGAATCGGAATTCGTCATGGCTGGCGGCGTCGGAGATTCACGAGATAACCTGGGATGGTCACGGCCGGGAAAAGGCTTTGTGGTAGAGATGGAGCTTTGCTTGGCGACCAGAGAGCCCAGAAGCGGCGGCGGCGCTGTTTTTTTAAGGGTTTTTTTTTTACTCTTATAATAACTCTACTATGGAAACTTGTTAGGGTTGTAGAAGTGTTCCGGCGATGGGCTAAAAATCCAAGAGAAAACTAGTTCAGCCCAACTAACTAGCACTAGCAGAGTATAGCAGGGCTAAAAAATCCTCGTACGACTCCCCTGAAAAGTTTGTGCCGTCAGCCGCCCCTTCGGTCCCAAATCATCCCGTCAATTCCCACGCCGGCCGCCGCCATGGCCATGCCGACGTTCGACACCGCCTCGGCCATCGTAAGCGCCAATTCGTCCACCGGGCGCCACCTGCTGCACATCGAGGCCTACTCAGCCGACGAGGCTTTCCGAGGACAACCAATGTCCACATCCGCATCTTTCAATGTCGGGGGTCGTGACTGGTGCATGTGCTACTTGCCTCATGGCTCATCCGATGAACAAGCAGACAAGGACTACATAGCCGTCTTCCTCATCCTGGTGGACAACATCTCGGAGCCCGCCTACGCAGATGCCACCTTTCATCTGCTCGACCGGGCGCACAAACCGGTGCCGGCTTACACCCAGACCACGGGCTTCAACAAGTACATGCGAACCGTCTGCAAGCACGGCATCCATACTTTCATCAAGAGGGAGGTCCTGGAGGCGTCATCGGAATACCTCGTGGATGATTGCCTGAAGATCAGGTGCGACGTCACCGTCAAGAGGCGATGCTACACCGAGAACAGGGGGCACGTGCCGCCGTCCGACCTGCACAGGCATCTCCGAGACCTCCTAGTGTCAAAGCAAGGAGCTGATGTCACGTTCCAAGTCGGCGACGAGGCGTTCAGTGCGCACAAGAGTATTCTCGCGGCGCGCTCGCCAGGGCTCAAGGAAAAGCTCTGTGGGACGGCCACGACTGTGGCCAGCTGCTGCGTGATCAAGATCGCTGACATGCTGCCTCGGGTGTTTGAGGCCTTTCTGCATTTTGTCTACACTGATTCGCTGCCTCCAGAGGTGATGATTGCAGAGCAAGACAAAGACAATGGATCCATGGCCTACCACCTGTTGGAAGCGGCAGTCAGGTATGACATGCATAGGCTGAAGCTGATTTGTGAGGAGAAATTGTGCTGGCACGTAGAGATCAACACAGCTGCGACCATGTTGATGTTTGCGGTTCAGCACGAGTGCTTCAGGCTTAGGAAGGCCTGTATTGACTTCCTCAGGTGTCCACAGGCACTGAACGCGGTCATGGCAACCGAGGGCTTTCAGCATCTTGTTCAGACCTGCCCTGCTCTTTTGAAGGGTTTAATTTCCATACTTAGTTCGCGTTAATTGATCGTATCCTATTAGATACTGTACTTAGCAAGGGTAGTGCCTATGGTTTAATATGTTATCAAGACAAGATATTTGAAAATTATCACATATTCTAATTTCATTTTGGATATATATGCGTACATTGTTTTACTGATTTTGATTTGAATATCAACTGAAAGTGGAGTAGTTTTTTAATCCAAGCTCGTCGCTTGAGTTGTGATAGGTCCAATCACAAACCCAAGTCATTCAAGGCTTGTTCTAAGCCATTTTTTAACCTTGACAATGTTACAGAGTGCTAGACGAATAGGACGCAGTGGAGGATGGATCGGAGTAGCAGATGTGAAGTTGGACCAGGCTGTATCACTATAACACTATCTACGCCTGATGCTGGAGCAATTACCTCTGCTGTGGAGATGTCCGTTGCTTCCACGACAGCTTCTAAGGTGACGGGTGCGGTTGGCGCGGCCTACCCCTCAGGTGTTGAGGAGGCTGGCCATGGCGGCCAGTTGACACCACAGGCTTCGTTGCAAGCCTAGAACCCCTGCTCCTGCTCAGTTTCTTCGCCGAAGCGTGTGGATTGCCGCTGCGCCGCGGGTGGAGAACTCAACTAAGCAGGCACAAGCGGTGCTGTTGAAGAAGCTTGGAGCCCCCCCTCCATCCCCGTCCGTGGGGGATGACACGGTGCGGCTGTGTAAGAAGGCGTTTGGCTAACCGCTCTCAGACGCCACGTATGCCAATCTTCAGAAGTTTGTGGGTGGTCACTTCGACCCGATCGCTCTCAACCTCAATATGATTGGCTTGGAGGATGAGCCGTGGCGGGGTTAGCGTTTTAGCAGCAAGCTAGTCGCATCATTTGTTTTTATGTAATTACAACCTCGTGTGAGTGGGTTCGGTGTATGTGTGTTGGGGGTTGGTAAGCTTCGACTTACCGTGTAAGGGCTCTTCTTCTGCTTAATGAAATATATGCGGTTGCATGTTTAAAAAAAAACTATAACACTATCAAAGTAGAAGTAGCAATACCATTTCTAGGACATAGGTTATTCTAACGATGATGAGAAAACAAAAGAAAACGGGACAGTAGTAGTCTTTTTTTGAGATATGATCTTTTACATGTTTTTTATTAAGGAGAAAAGCTAAAGAAAGGCTAGAGCACAATAAAACGGGCTCAACAAGTAATACAACAATTACTGGCTAAGCCCAAGACACAAAGACGGCTAAGCCCAAGACACAAATACGCAACGGTACAAACAAATATCAAGAATACATGAGGGGGCGGGTGGTGTGTGTGGGGTGGTGTGGTGGGGGGGGGGGGTGTGGTGGTGGTGGTGGTGGTGGGGGTGGGGGTGGGGAGGACCAAACACCAAAGCCCTAAGCCCCTAAGCGACTAGGCAAGCATAAGAGCATCCCCCAATCGTTTGGCAAATAGGCTTTGCATTCATGTAGTTGCAAAAAAGTCTAAAAACACCTATCCAACGGTTTGGTAAATAGGTTTGGCATTTTCGTTAACTTAGAAAAAATCAGGGAAGGACTCCCATATATGCACAGTCGGCTCAAGCTTGGCATTGCTCACTCGCGAGAATTCCTCCCCCGCGCGTGCTCACGTCCACATTTTTCTTTTTTTGCCAAGTGAATAATGTCAAACCATTAGAGATTGCCTTTTTTTTTTACCTTTGCCATATTTAGTTGGGACTTGGCAAACTCCTTGTTTGACAAACAAAATATACAAAATGGTTGGAGATGCTCTAAAAGGATTCAACACAAAGACTGCCTGCTCAGAAGATGAAGCCACGGTGGCAAATCTTCCACCAATAAGAACCAGATAACGGCGACAACAACGACCAGGTAGTCGTTGTGATGCCAGGACAACGTCGGCAACTCCAATAGCGGCCAAGTAGACATTGTGATGCCAAATCGATCATCGGCAACTCCAACAACAGCCACGTAGTTGCTGTGACGCCAGAACGACCGTCGGCAACTCTGACAATGACTAGGTAGCTGATGTGATGCCAGAACGACCGTCATTAACTCCAACAACGACTAGGTAGCCGATGTGATGCCAGAATGACCATCGGCAACTCCAACAACGACCAGGTAGCCGCTGTGACGCCAAAAAGACCCTCGACAACTCCAACAATGATTAGGTAGGCATTATGAGTCTCGCGAGGAAACAATAGGAGCAATGTGAACTGAGTCAGGGCAAACCGATGCGAAGAGAATGAAGCACAAGCAGGCCAAGAACAGAGAGGACCAACTCTGGCGAGAGGCACGAAGGAAATCAACATGGTGCCTCAACGAAGCCTTCGAGTAGGAGATGCCATTCATGGACGCCAACTTCGTTGGGAGGAGCACCTTAGGAACTTTTGTCCCCACACTTGTCCACACGATCTCCGAAGATGAGCCGAAGTGACGACGCCTCGAAGAAGGTGATGACGCTGCACGCCACCATCGTCAGCCCTGGCAAGAAGCCTGGCGAGGTTTTCACCTCTAACGCCCCACGATCAGGACCCCTACACCGCCCCGGAGCCCACAGTAGAGGAACCCTAGCCTAGGCCAAGATCCAAACACCACCGCCACACAACAGACCCGCCGTCGCCCTACAGTCAGGATGCGGCCCCACCGTCAAGCATTGTAGGTCGACCCCAGGGTGGCTCTGGTTCTCCGTTGCCGTATCGCTAGACGTGGAGGTGTTAGAGGGGCCACCGCTGTCGGAGGTGGAGAGGAGCTCCACCGGCCGACATCAACGGAAGCCGGCCCGGGACACCAGATCCGCCCGAAAGGTAGCTGATCCGGCCAGCCATCGCCCGCCGCGACACTCGGGGCCAACGCATGCTGGGTTGGGCGGTGAGCAGCCGCACCCAGCAGGTCGGCCATCGCCCTCGGTGGAGCAGGGGTTCGCCTATCCTATTTTTCCACTCTAATGGCTTGAGATACTTTTGTCCTTGAGGCAAAGATCTGCATGCTGAGAAGGTTCTAGAGGCAAAGAGCTGCATGCTGAGAAGGGCTTAGAGGCAAAGTTTTGCATGCCGAGAAGGTCCCAAAGGTAAAGACCCACAAGTCGAAAAAAAACTAACAGTCCATGTAACATAAGTAGCAAAGAAAGATGGAGAGCCAAACATGAAGATACCGAGGAGATCGACATCAAATCACTTAGAGTTAATAGCTTCTTGAGTTAGCACTTGTATAGACTAGAGTGATGTGCATTCTTTTGTCCATGCCTTTATTTCCCACTAGGTATTTGATGGAGTTTTTAGGGAGATGCACACATGTGGCTGCGAAGGGTTCGAGTTTCTGTTTGCGCCTTGTCTAGTATGAGCATCTGTTAGTTCATATTGTACCCATAACCCGATATTTGAGTGGCTATTTCTAGGGGAGCCCATGAGGTATATAGGCCAAATTTCCCCTTAGAAGAGGCCCAACTAGAATCTAGAGTAGTGTGATGTGAAATCAAACTACACCGAGGGGCCACTTGTAAGTAGCCATTGCCTACAAAAGTGCCCAATGGCATGAGGACAAGAGACCTCACCTTTCACTCATTTTCACCAGCTGAAACCCGATGTAACTGTCTAGCTCTCTCCTCTATCCCTCTGTCTCTCTTCTATTCAGAACAATTAAAGCTTCCCCTCAATTTTGCCTCCCTTGCATGACCAATGTTCTAAATATCAAGCTATGATCTTTAGTGATGACCTTCTCTCCAAAAGCTATAGGAAGCTATAACGGTCTATATCGAAAGTTATTCATTTTCCTTCTAATAGAAAGCAAGAAAGCTCTTAATGAATTACACATAGAAACATTTAACTGACAAAAAACATTATTGTTAAATACTTTAAAACATGTAGAATATCTAGGACAATATGTTTCTAAGTCCATTATATTATAATTGGTGGTTTTGAACAAAAGAAAGAGGGAAGAGAGAATTCGGCAGTGGAGACGGGACACACTAGGTTTTTGAATAAGTGGAATGAGTGGGAAGTGAGGTCTCTTGTCCTCATGCCCTTGAACACTTTCATGTGCAATGCAATTAACAAGTGACCCCTTTGTGGGATTAGATTTCACATGACACTACTCTATCTTTTAGTTGGACCTCTTACAAGTGGCGACTGTTGGCGGTCCTTAACTCAGATTTTTACCCACCAACTATAGGTCATTATGGGGGAAATAAATATTTTATTTCACATATATCTTTACTATTGACCTAGTTCCACCTGTGCTTGGAGAAAATATTGTTTTGCAGAATATACACTAAGCGAAGGAATTTCCAGATTAAAAAGGCGCTTTTCGGAAGGCGTAAAAAGGCAAAGGGAACAAGGCAGCCCACCTCGGGGTCGAAGTGGGCCAAAACACCAGCAGAGGCGCGGCCCAGAGGACGGCCCAGGCCCACACGCCAAAGGCGGTCAGGGGGCGGCGCCACACAGGCACGCCCGCGCCTGGGGCGCGCGCGTGCCAGCCCTGCCGCCAGGTGGGCCCGGCCAAAGCTGTTTGCCTCCTTCCATCTGGGGCATGACGGTTTCGCTGGTTATTTTACCTCAATGCCCCTGAACCGCCTCCAGCGCCCTATAAATGAAGAGGAGAGGCCCCCCCACCTTCACACACACCATTTGGAGTCATCTCTACACCTCTCACTTGTTCTTTAGCATTAGTGTTAGTCATTTGGAGCTAGGCAAAGCTACTTGGACAGCTTGTCTCCAGGAGGAAAAGCTACATCTTTGGTATAAATCTATGGAGCGTTCTTCCTTAGTCAAGTTCTCATTACATTTATATAGTCATGCACATGAACTAGAGTATAGTCTAGTACACGATATATTCGATGATCAAGAACTAGGCCATAGTTCTTGTGAGAGTTGTTCATCGTGTTCTACATTGTTCTTCATCGTTCATATGTTTTACTTGTTTAGATTAGAGTGTAGAAGAGGAATAGCGGTTCGATGTGCCTTCGGGCTTGCCTATGTTCGCTCGTCCATCCGTAGGGTGGGAGTCCCGGGGGATGTAGGTAGCTCCTTAGTATGCGGACGTGGTGTCCGGTGCGAGGAACCTTCGGATATGTCGGCATGCCACGGTTGAGGTGGTAGGCGGCAGGTGGTGACAGCCCTATCCGTCCTTTGTAATCCCCACGTTCGCATGTTGAGTAGGAGTTCATAAATACCGCCATCGACAAGTGGCGGACCAGCTTGCCGCGGTCTCCCCATATTCCTAGTCTATAGTCGAGTCTTGACTTGTATAACATGTGGAATTAGCTGTTCTAGCAATGACTATATAGGACCTGCCTGCTCCGCGTAGATTATTCTTTATTCTTTATTTTACCTTTATTCCTTTGAGGTTGCTCTAAGTGTGTGTCCACTATCCAAACTACCGTATGTTTACCCCTGTATAGCAAATTGGTCGGTTTCTCCTCATGCTAGATATTATATTCATACCCATGCTAGATTACTTAACTACCCCATGCCTTCCTTTGGGAAATTATAAATAACGATACCCTGAATACTTCCGGGTGAAATGCTGCGACGATAGATCCGTGCGCTTGCGGATATTTATTCTAATAGGATGTGATCTATCTCTTGGCAACACTCGCGTAGTTGCTAGAACCAGTTTCTAGTAAATATGTCGAGTAAAGCCATTTAGCGTTTCTGGCGCTGTTATCAGAATTAGGCTCTAAGTCTATTTTGGTAATCGCGCTAAGAAATGCCAACAGCGACTGTATTGACCCATATACCTCATGAGCTCCTCCAACATCGCTCTCGACGAACACTTTGTAGGAAGGGATTTTACAATACTTCAGCGACTATAATGACTCACCCACATTGACACTAATGTGTGAGGGCTCACCATCTATTTCGGTAACTACAATAAGTAACCTTTGATGCTAGAGGGGCTTCTACACCATCTTCACATCAACACTGATAATAGATCTTCATCAATATATTTGATGAGTACAACAACTTGCCTGTGTGAGAACTTCTACATGAAGACCTTTGTTGACATCATTGGTTTTTACTCCAGCATTTCCTTCATTAACATGTTTGACACGAGGACCTTCACCAACATCTTCAACATCCACATTGACTCATCTCTGCAAACACTTCAACATTAGGGGATTCACCAGCATCTTCATCATCAAATGCTGACATTTGTCTCCGCACTCTTTGGTGGTTGGGGTGCCCTATCCTATTTGTCCACTCTAATGGCTTGAGATACTTTGTCCTTGAGGCAAAGGTCTGCATACTGAGAAGGTTCTAGAGGCAAAGAGATGCATATTGAGAAGGTCTTAGAGGTATAAAACTGCATACTGAGAAGGTCCCAAAGGCAAAGATTCACAGGTCAAGCAAAGCTAACAATCCATGTAACAGAAGCAACTGAGAAAGATAGCTAGAGAGCCTAAATATGAAGATACCGAAGAGATCGACATCGAGTCACTTAGAGTTAATAGCTTCTTGAGTTAGCACTTCTATAGACTAGAGTGGTCCACGCCCTTTTTTCCCACTAGGTTTTTAGGATGGAGTTTTAGGGAGAAGCAGACATGTAGCTTGTGAAGGGTTCAAGTTCTGTTTGCGCCTTGTCTAGTATGGGCATCTATTAGTTCATGTTGTACCCATGACCCAATAGTTGAGTGGCCACTTCTAGGGGAGCCCATGAGGTATATGGGCCAAATTTCCCCTTAGAAGAGGCCCAACTAGAATTTAGAGTAGTGTCATGTGAAATCAAACTCCACCAAGGGGCCACTTGTAAGTAGCCATTGGCTACAAAAGTGACCAATGGCATGAGGGAAAGAGACCTCAGCTTCCACTCATTTTCACATGCTAAAAACCATTGTAACTGTCTAGTCCCTATCTCTCTCTCCTATTCGGAGTCGTTAGCCATCATAACATTTGAACATTCATCATATTGATTTAGTAGTTCCTTTAATTTAGAGAAATGCTAATGGATAACTAATTGTTTAGGGGAAGTTAATAACCAAATTTTCCACCCTCTAATCTACTAGATCGAGCTTTCTTTGACGTCTGATACGGCTTATGGTTTCTCCATCCTCACGATTGCATCCACCGTGGGGGAAATACCTCTCCCTGGCCATCGGCATCCGTTGGGCCTTCACCTCTAGTCATACTCCCTGACCCCTACGTCGAGAAAAGGTAGCTGGCGGGCCTTGTCCCTAGCGGCGTCTGAATCCTCATCACCATGCTAGATCCTTGCAAGTTCCTCTAGTTCTACAACGGCGGAGACGACGGCTCAAGTTTGGGGCAGTGAGCATATTGCCAGAGCAGAGGAAGGCTGCTTGGGGCTCGAGCTCGGGCATGGGGCAATGGTGGCCCGATAGGCGCAAGGGCGGCGGCGGCTATGAGGTGCGGGCAAGCAAACCTCCTCGCTCTGTTATCTCTGTGTGTCTGTTCGTATGTGTTCTTCTTGTTGTGTGTTGTATATGTGTGTGTGTTGTGTGCGTGTAGGTTTGTTGTATTTTTGTGTGTGTTCACGCGCGTGTGAGTCTATGTATGTTGTTGTTTTCCGGATGTCTTGGCAGATAGAAATAATCAGATACTTATTAGACACTTCCTTAATTTATTTAAGTAAATAACCTAAAGTGAGAGACAGATTATAGTCATATAGACTAAAGAAAGAACATGTACCTCAATCGGGATTACAAATACTGAACTATGTCATGGTCATGGTTAAACTAAATAATGGTATTTTGCAATGCTAAAATGTCATTAGTAACATTAGTAGAATAAATGGAAATAGCATAGCAGTAGATCCTCAGAAAAGTTATAGGGAAGTTATATTGGAGCTCTAGAGTGCTATTTAAAACCATGTGTGTGACAGAGCAATTTCACCCCAATAAGCTCTACGGCACATCAGGTCTATGTGAATCGGAGATGTGCATTGAGAATTGCATTTGGTTGGTTTTTTGAGTTCTTCAGGGCTAACTGAATTGAATTGTTGTAGATGCACCGCGCTTTCATCCCAGCGCTAGTGAGGGATCAAGAGGATTCATCGACGTTCATCAGGAGCCCCGAGTAGCAAGTGGAGGAATGGGGATCGCTGGCCACAACTACTACCATCCTAGCATTCATCAGGAGCCTAGAGCAGCAAGTAGAGGAAGAGGGATCGCCACCCACAACTACTACCATCTCGGCGTTCATCGGGAGCCCCGAGCAGCATGTGGAGGAAGAGGGAACATCGCCCACAACTACTACCATCCCGACGTTCCACTACTACAGATTCGCACATCACTGCCCACTGTATCACCGCCGGAAATGACGAAACCGGCAGTGATGACTCATCACAGCCGGTGCCAAGCTCGACGGAGCCTGACTTGCGTCAGGCAGCGAAGGCACCGGCAGTGATGAGGATATTACTGCCGGCTCGTGTGTAGCGCCGGCAGTGATGAGTATATTACTGCCGGCGCATGTCTAGAGCCGGCAGTGATTAGGTGGGCAGATATCACCGCCGGCCGCCTGACAGCACACCGCCTGCTTCTCCTTCTTCCTCCCCAAGAACAGAGGGCAACACTTCTCAAAAAAAAAGAACAGAGGGCAACAAAATAATAATAAAATAAATAAAACGAAACTCGTAGGAATAAAAATTCATTATATAGATAATATGATAAGGTTTTCATTACATAATTGAAATTTCTTGTAAATAAAAAACTAATAAAAAAATGGCGGCGGTGTTCGACGTCTGCTCGCCGTCGTCCTCGCCGCCGTGCCCTCGCCGCCACCTAACGGGGGCCCGCCGCCTCGAGCTGGCTGCGAGCAGCCTCCTCCTCTGCCTCGGCAGATGCGTGGGCCGTCTGCTCGGCCGCCAGCGCATCGCGGAGGATGGCGGCCTCCTCCTCGGCCGCTGCGCGGGCCGCGCGCTCCACCTGCAGCGCCTCCTCGGCCGTCCTGCGCCAGCTCCGCTCTTGGGCAAGCTGCGCGCGCAGGGCGAGGACTTGGTTCTCCGTCGCACGGACTTGGCGGCCGGGGGAGGAGGTCAACGGGTGTATAAACCGCCGTCCCCGGCGTCCGGCTCCGTCTCCACCACCGCCGACGCCACGGCCGCCGGACTCCATGACGGACAAGGAGAGAAGATCGAGAGGATATGGAGAGAAAGAGAGGAAGGTGTGGGAGGAGAATGCAGCCGAGGAGGCCGATTTATAAAGGCCACCGGCGGGGGACTCAAAGGCCACCATCGCCGGTGGCCTATCAGTTCACACCGCCATCAATGCGCGGCAAGGAAGACGAAGCGGGTATTTGGCCATTCGTCCCCGCCAACTTATCACTGCCGGTTCTTGTTACGATCCGGCAGTGATGATGGAGACGGCTATGTGCGGTTAAGTAACCTATACTGCTCCACTCTTTCAATCTCCCCTCTTTGTCCCAGCGGTTAAGGCCGCGCGCTATGGAACCTACGACCCGCGCTCGAGTCTAGGCTGCCCCAAAATTTTTGAACTTTTTTATATTTTTATGTTATATCTACTTTTTTATTTTTTATACATTTATATAGTAAACTCTATGCTTGAGTACATATATGTTTTGTTAACGACAACAAAATATTTATTTAGATAGAGCACAAGAGTACAAGATAAAACAAATAAAAGAATTACATATACGATAACAAAGACCTTACAACAAAATTACATATACGATAACAAAGACATATTTTCATACAGATCAAAGCTACCATCTATGAGTATCAACACATTATAATTTAACCACCTCAGTAGTATTCTTCTAGCATCCTTGCTAGCATAGATAAAGCGGGTGGTTAGAGCAATGCTTGTCGGAGGCAATTAGGGAATGCCGCAATCCTTCCCTTCTTGCTCTTGGTAAGAGGCTTTTGGCGGGGATACATGACTGTATGGCCCCTTCCGGCTTGAAGAGACAATACCGCGCAGGCATCGAATGCAAGCACATAAGTGCAAGGACTTCTCAAAAGCCTCGCCGAAAACCCCAACATCCGGCATTGCTATATCAGTAGAATTCTTCTAGCACCTATTGTGTGCACCATTGTGGTGGAGTACAACACGTAACAATATCTGTATGTGAAAGACTTTCTCCCATAGAGAGACCATCTTCACAAAAACTAGCAAACTAGCCTAGAGAACTAGCCAAGATGGAGAGAGGAAAAAATAAACACAAGAAGGCAGGCATATGCCCTGGATGTATGCCATGTATTTATAGGCGTGGACATCACTGCCGGCTTTTAACAACAGCCAGCAGTGATATACATATAAAATTAAAAAAATTAAAAAAAACGCCTGGACTCGATCGTGGTCATAGGTTCAGTTTCTGTTTTTTTGTTACAAATCTTTATGTTATTTTGCTATCAATTTTTATTTTTTATTTTAAAAATGATGCTCGTCGGGTTCAAATCCAACGCCGGCGGGTCGTCCTTCGAGACCACTGCGGCGGGCCGGAAGTGATATGAGCCGTGGCCGCAGATGGGCTCCCCTTTTAAAAAATGCCATTGCTTTTGATCATCGCCGGCTCCTTCCACAAACCGGCGGTGATAGCCGGGCGTGCCTTTTAAAAAATGCCGTTGGATCTATCACCGCCGGCTTGTGGAAGGCGCCGGCGGTGATGGATCGGGCGCGCCTTTTAAAAATGCCGTTGGATCTATCACGCCGGCTTGCGGAAGGCGCCGGCGGTGATGGACTGGGTTCGCCTTTTAAAAAATGCCGTTAGCTCATCGCTGCCGGCTCCATCCAGGCGCCAACAGTGATATAAAGTAGAGATTGTTTTTTAAAAAATTTATCTCTGCCCCCTCTGATCAATACGGCAAGAGCACTTTGCTCCCACCTACCACGACAACATGGGGGCTATAAAATGGCCGTCGTGCTTGGAACCTCTATCTGAGTTTGTGATCCTTTTCCTCCCTCTTTCTCTAGTTGTTTGCTAGTTTTTCAAATACATGGGTTCCCTTTGGGAGAAAGCCCTCCACATACAGATATCGGTATGTGTTATAGTAGTCCACCAAAATAGTGCACACAAGTGGTGCTAGAAGAATGCTACTGAAGATGAGCTGAGCCGCATGTTGGGGTGCCCGGTGAGATTGATAGCCGTCCCACGAGCTGGATTCTCCTGGGGTGGTGTTAGTACTCTAAGGCGACGCCAGAAGTTTATGCACGAGTTGGTCGCGCATTTCTCTGGGTCGCGGTACGACTGCCCCATCGAGGAGTACCTGCCGGTGCGGTTCGAGCTGCATCCGACCCTTGCCGCTGCGCTAGAGATGGCAAGTAGGCCACAACCGAGGACGAAAGCAAGTGGTTGTTGACACTAGATACGCACACGAAAGAATCAAGAGAAATAATCCGCAAGCGCACGGATATCGGTGAGCACTTCACCCGGGAGATAAGTCCTGAGTATCGTATTTGTTTTTATCCGCTAAGAGAAAACGTGCAATAGACTAACCCGATCTTTACTACTACCCCCGGGCCGCTAGTCAAGTGAGAATTAAGCGATATAGAGAGAACTCCTTCGTCGGTCTTCTTCTAACCTATGGCAAGCTTTGAGACTATTGTTCTAAGGGGGTACCGAGGAAAAGACACCGCAAAGGATGCTAAACCGGGCACAAAGGACCTACCTTACCTACCAACGGGAAGTGGATTACAAAGGTAATAAAGGGATTGTCACTTCCCTCACTACTACCACGGTTCCGGCCGAATAGGGAGCATCTACAAGTGAACCTAGCCTAAGCACCACGCTTATGCTAAAGAACGATTACTCTATTCCCAACGCGAAGCGAATAAAGTAAACTTGTAAACCAAAGAACAATAATAACAACGAACTTACTAGTATTAGAAGTTGAATTGCCGAATGGTTCTCAAAACCAAGCCTCGGGTTAGGAGACTTGACCCCGCAGTACACCGGGAGAGGAGACATCGACAGCCGGGCTTCCTCCAAATCTACCTCCACTCTATACTCTCTCAATCTCTCTTGATACTAATACCCTATAGAGATAGATCCATTCGAGGGACCCTTCTCTATCTAACTCTCTCTCTCTCTCGGATTGAAGTCTTGAATGAATAGGAGAATGAATTAGGGTTTTACCCGGGGGCCAGGGCTCGCTTATATAGCCCCTAGGATTAACCACAGCCCTCGGATCAAACCGACCTAAATGGACGATAATTATTGATCTTCAAAGTCGGTGGATGCAGGATCCGCGAGACTCCACCTGATTGGTGGAGCTGGGGAGTCGGCCGACCCTGGCCAGTGCCAGGTGGGCCCCAGGTTTCAGGTGTTGCCTTCTGGAATCTTCTAGATTATACTTTTTCACCCGTTCGGTCTTTCTCTCTATGTAAACCCGACATGTGGGCCATCTTGGTTGGTTTTTCATTTGTCACCGCAGAAATAGATATTCACCAAAACTCGTGGAATTGTCAAAGTGGTAACCCTATATCTATCAAGTATTTATGAATAGGTCCATTTGCATGCTAAGTTGATGGTTGATTTTATGAGTTAACGACCGTCAACAAACTCCCCCACACTTGTCTTTTACTCGTCTCGAGGAAAAGGATGGATTACTTTAAGCATAGCCTCAAACCAAGACATCAACATTAGATTATCCCCGATCATACACATCTGCGGGATTCAAAGTGTCTACCATTGAACTTTGGGGAGTTGAAAGATGGAACAGCGCGAAGTAGAGATACGTCTTCTATCAATCTGTCACTCGGAGTTTTTATAACATTTTTGCAAAGAAAACTTAGCTTACCCTTCTCCATCATGTAGCACACTCGAATCACTCTTTATATGTGGTATTTGTGGAACTCACCATTATGTATAGAGCACTCAAATCTCTCAATGTATGTAGTATTTATGGAACTCACTTGAGGCATGTAGAAGGGTATGCCTCCTATTCTACTAAGGCTTATGTGGAGTTTAAGGTATGTCAAGGAATAGCATTTTTACTCCGCGTATATTGATTAGTCAAAAACGGGAACCAAGGAGAGGGGACCTTACTCTAGATCAAGTGTGTGCAAGTGTGTGGAATATTTGGTGGCTAAATTGATGATAATAATGCTCCTTCCCTCTCTTGCACACTCTTCTCTTGAACATTGCTTTGTTTGATCTTTTCTTGGATAGCTCTTTGAGCTTCTTTGAACTTCCTTCTCTTGGGATCACAATACTTAAGAGCTCATGGGCTATCTCTTTTCTTTCTTTTCTTTCTTTTCTCCTTTTTTTAATATTATTTTTGCATAGCCCATGTCTCAATCTTGGACACAATAACTTTCTTGAACATGAAGATGATGATGATGACAGTACTCTTCTTTCAACAACTAGATGATGATAACAATCCTTGGAGCATATAGAAATCCTAGAAAGCGTATGTATCCTCTCCCAAAGTGTAGAAGATGGATGAATGGCGGAAAGCATGTTTTTGCGTACTCCCGGTGTAGGAGCGGATATATATGTGGGTGTAAGTGCACTTGATCATATGAGTAAGAGACCCTTCTCTAAGGCTCTAATACCGCCAAGACTATTCTCAACACAAATAAGAAGCTTATGTGCTGGTCTTTCAGAATTTTGTCAACGAGGCTCTATAGGTATTTATTACTACAGAGGAGAAGTATAGCTAATATTTTAACATTTTTGAAAAGAAATTCTCCAAGAAACTAGACATCAAGAAATCAGGTTCTCATGGCCCATGCTATATCACTGTCCTCAACAACTTAAGTAAAATGAGGTCCCTATAAAATACGTTCCCAACAGCAACAGGGATTCCCAGGAATTATCATGGTGTGAGTCTATCTTGGGGTCATGATTAAAATAATCTACCTTCTCAGTATATATATCAGATGATTTAATTCAAAGTGTTCCCCAAACGAATCGGAAAAAAGTGATCGGTATAAAATTTGGAATGTAGGGAAGCAAACCCGACCGTGGGACTAAAATCGGAGCCACCGGCTGGGCCCGGCCCATGGGCGGCCGACCCTAGATATGGGGGCTGCCGCGACTACGGCGGTGGCCCTCGGGGTCCGCTTGTCGTGCGTGATCTTTACGTTGTATATTCTCAAATATTTTTTTGGTTCATTGATATCCGTTAGTTTCGTCGGTTGCCTCCCCCACACTAGATTCGTTATCTTCATTCACAACAAGGTGGAGACAAAAGAGGCAACACATATGTAATAATAAATATAACTAAAAACTTTATTTCATCTTCATTAAGGCCTGGATTACAAGTATTGAAAGGAACTAAGATCGAACTAAGCACTCTTGCGAACTAAAACTTTTAATCTAAACACACTAGGCCCTTTCGGTGCTAAGACAAATCTCATCTAATCAACTCGCTTCTCTAGAGCGTCTAACCTCTTTTCTAACTTATCCGTCCTCTTCTCTTGCGCACGAAGTCTATCTATGAGAGTGACAATGCTACTGCTCTGGACATGTTGGGAGTTTCGCAGAGATGCAATAACGTCTACTTTGAGTTTCTAACTCCTTCTCTAAGTCTGCAACGGTCTTGCGATGCTTCCTTGGAGCTTCTGAGGCGGCAAGAGCTGCTTTTGGGGCTTCCTTCGGAGGGACGAACTTCACTTTGCTCGGGTGAGCACGGACTCCCTCAAAATACGAGCGCTCCGGTGCTATACTTGGCAATGTACGATCTCTCCTTGTTTGTTGGTCTTCACTCCCATAAGCATCTCATTGTGCTTAGGAGGAGGATCTTGGTGCCTTCTCGGGAGCTTCACAATAGGACCCTTTGGTGGAGGTCCATCTAGGAGCAAAGGCTTGGGTGCGGCGATGAATGGTTGGGCGAAGTAGCTATGGTCGTAAACTTGAGGCTTTGGAGGAATAGAGGCTAGGGGTTTTGGCTTGGCAAGAACGATGGCCTTGCTCTCAGGCTCCTCTCTTGGGATGGTGTTGAGATCAATCCCGAAGCGGATCAATCTCCTATCTAAGTTTTGCTCAGGCTTCACCATTGCTGCGTAGCAAGCTTGATGCTAGGAGGAGGAGGCTTTAGATGGAATGAGGTTGGCTTGAGGCTGGGCTTCTTTATATAGGGGGGATGGAGAGGCATCTAAAGGGTATCTAAAGGGAATCTCCGAAGGAATAACGCGTCAACGTGATCTCAAAAACCCTAATCGGCAAAAATTCCTGAAGGAAGAGTATGGAAGGATCACGAATGCAAAAGCTGGCGGTGAAAGGGGGAGTCCATGGGTCGGCCGACTCCCCCTATGGGTCGGCCGACTCTGGCAGGTGGACCCCCCTGCCAGGGCTTTTCGCAACCTAATTAGCATATTTTTGTCGTTCGGAAAAATACCCTGGACCCCGAAAAACGAAAAGTAAAAAGGTCGGGCCCAACTACCTAATTGAGAAAGAAGTTTAATTCATCTATTTCACCTATTTCCTCAATGGGCTCTAAAAATATTTTAAGGCGTTGACCATTTACCTTGAATATCGTACCTTCGTTGTTGCGAAGCGTAACGGCTCCGATGATGAGCTTACTACTTCGAACGGTCCTTCCCATTTACTTCTAAGCTTTCCTTGCCCGAAGAGTTTGACCCGGAATTAAAAAGTAATACCTTGTCTCCGGGTGTGAACTCCTTGATCTTAATTCTCTTGTCGTGTCATCTTTTTACTCTTTCTTTGTATATCTTGGCATTGTGATAGGCTTTCTCTCTCCATTCTTCTAATTCGTAGATTTGCATCCTCCTCTTCTCTCCCGCCGCTTCTAGGTCCATATTCCATTTCTTGATGGCCCGGTGAGCTTTGAATTCAGCTCTTGGTAAGTGGCAGGTCTTTCCATAGACTAGTTGATATGGTGACATCCCAATAGGTGTCTTGTATGCTGTTCGATATGCCCATAGTTCATCGGGAAGTTTGTCCTTCCATGCGGTTCCCATTTCATTCACTTTGTCTTGAAGAATATTCTTGATCTCGCTTATTTGATGTCTCTCGCTTGGCCACTTGTCGAGGGTGATACGGAGTAGCAACATTATGGCGTACTCCATGCTTCAATAAGTATTGCTCAAAGCGTTTGTCGATGAAATGTGATCCTCCATCACTTATGACTATCCTTGGGACTCCAAATCTTGGGAATATTATTTCTTCGAACATCTTCTTAGAGCTTGAGCTATCTCGCTTTTTGCATGGCGAGCTTCGACCCATTTGGACACATAGTCCACGCTACGAGGATGTATTCACATTTCTTCGACGGTGGAAATGGTCCCATGAAATCAACTCCCCAAACATCAAAGAGCTCGATCTCGAAGGTTGTTGATAAGTGGCATGGCATCTCTTGAGTTAATGTTGCCATGTCTTTGACAAGGACCGCATCTCCGAATGAAATCTTTTGTGTCTTCATACATTGTTGGCCGAAAAATCCGCATTGCCAAATCTTCGCAGTGTACGGAACACCCCATAATGGCCTCCATATGGTGATGAGTGGCATCTTTCAATGATTTTGATTCCTTCTTCGGTGGGCACACATCTTCGAGCGGGCCATCGAGCACACTCGGAAGAGGTAGGGCTCATCCCATATGTGAGTACGACTCTCCCGGGATAAGTTTCCTTTTGTTGCCTCCTGGTGGTACGTAACTTTGTAACCATAAAATTAACAATATATGCATACCAGGGGGTCGATCTGTTGATTCCGTAGAGCATGTCGTCCGGAGTGCGTCGTCGATGGGTAGTTCCTGTGGTTTCTCAAACGCATTCTAGACAAGTGATCGGCAATGAATTTTCTACTCCCTTTTATATTTTATTTCTAAGTCAAATTCTTGGAGTAATAAAATCCATCTTATCAATCGAGGTTTAGCATCTTTCTTAGTGAGCAAATATTTTAAAGCAAAGATGATCGTGTAAACAATCACTTTGGCACCCACTAAGTAGGATCTAAACTTATCAATAGCAAAGACAACAGCTAGGAGCTCTTTTTCGAGTGGTAGCATAATTAAGCGAGGTCCAGTCAAAGTTTTGCTAGCGTAAGCTATTGCATGATGCTTCTTATCCTTAGTCTGTCCTAACACCGCTCCTACAAACGTAGTCACTTGCATCACACATAATTTCAAAAGGTAAAGTCCAATCGGGGGTTGAATGATTGGAGCGAGATGAGCGCTTTCTTAAGAATCTCAAATGATTGTAAAGGCATCATCAAAGTCAAAAGGAACATCCTTAGCCAATAAGCGGGTAAGAGGTCTAGCGATGTAAGAGAAATCTTTTATAAATCTACGATAAAAACCAAGATGACCAAGGAAACTTCTAATTCCTTTCACATTGATAGGAGGAGGCGGTTGTTCAATAACTTCTATTTTGGATCTATCTACCTCGATGCCTCTTTCGACACTAAGTGTCCTAACACTATTCCTTCTCTAACCATGAAATGACACTTTTCCCAATTAAGGACTAAGTGTTTTTCCTCACATCTTTGCAAAACTCGATCTATGTTTTCAAGGCACTCATCAAAAGTTTTTCCATAAACAGAAAAATCATCCATGAAAACTTCCATAATCTTTTCAATTATATCGGAAATATAGACATCATACATCTTTGAAAAGAAGTGGTGCATTACATAACCCAAAAGACATCCTACGGTAAGCAAAGGTTCCATAAGGGCATGTAAAGGTCGTTTTGTTTTGATCATTAGGATGGATAGGGATTTGATGATATCCAGAATATCCATCAAGGAAGCAAAAGTAAGAATGGTTGGCTAATCGCTCAAGCATCTCATCAATGAAAGGCAAAGAAAAGTGATCTTTTCTTGTTGCCTTATTAAGCTTTCTATAATCTATGCACATTCGCCATCCTGTGACGGTTCTTTGTGGGATTAACTCATTCTTTTCATTTTGGACAACAAAGTCATGCCTCCCTTTTAGGCACAACTTGGACATGGCTGACCCACTCACCGTGTGGCACGGGGTAAATAATCCCAGCGTGCAAATGTTTTAAAACTTCTTTCTTAACAACTTCCCTCATCGCATTATTGAGCCTACGTTGGGGTTCTCTAGATGGTGGAATATCGGGATCGTGGGAATGCGATGGGTACAAAGGGCGGGACTAATTCCTTTGAGGTCTGGAGTGAGTAGCCAAAAGCTTTTTTATGTTTTTCTAGGACAGCCATTAAGCGAAAAGTCTGCTCCTGAGTGAGAGTATCACTTATGATGACAGAGTGTCTGGATCATTTCCTAGAAAGGCATATCTAAGACCGGGCCGGTAAAGGTTTGAACTCAATAGGAGGCCTAGGTGGTAGGGTAAACTCATCTAATGGTTCATTCTCGGAAGGGGTCAGCTTCTTCTTCTATGAAGAATCTAGCTTCGTCTTCTAATTTAAGGCTTCACTAGGAATTCTAGAGAAGCCGCTCTAAATTCCTCCAACGGATCATAATGTGGATAAGGCTCAGTCCTAGCATTTAAAGAGTGTGAAATGAACATTGCAAACTGGAGTTTCTTGCCTAAACAAATGTTTAGCTTCCCAGTTTGTCCTTCATAAAGAAGTCTTCTAAATGGTTGTCCTATCAACAGGTGGAAATCCCCTATGTCAAAGACATAAAAGCTTAAGTGAACAGGGGTTCCTTCTACTCGGAGTGGTAGGACATGTAGGATTCCTAAACAAGGAAGAATTTGTCTTGAAAGATTTCTTATGAACTTCACATGTTGGGGTCAATGTCATGTTTCTTTGCAAATATTTTGCTAGTGTGGTAGACATGATATTTATAGCCACAACTGGATTGTAGAGAGCGTCTATGCAATCATTGTTAATCATGCAATGAATGGGAAGAGAAGATGAATCCAAACGAATTATTTCAGAGGAAAGCTCTGACTCTTCTAACCACTCATTGCTCATGACAGACACTAATTCTCCTGAGGTTTTTCCTGTTGGAATATCCTCATCAATATTGCATGGCTTTATTGGGTGATATTTGCCTTGTGGCTTCTTCACCTTGTGATAGTTGAAGATGTTTCCAAAATCGGAAAACAGATCAGGTTCAATATCTAGCATAAAATCGGGAAGTGGAATGTCTTCCTTGTCTTGCTCAAGACATGGATTAGCCGAGTTTGATGGTGTATCGGCAAATGTTTGTCTTGACTACTTGAGGTTCTACTTCTAGGAGGTAGTCTAATTCATGGATAGGATTTGGTCTAGGATTGATCTTGCTTTCTCGCGAGAGATATGCAAGAATGATCCTCCGAAGTTGTGTCGAGCAATTTTCTCTGCGTCTCTACTCGGACCTTTATAAAAGTGTTGTAAAAGAATAGGATCGGGTAGACTAAGGTCCGGGCCCGATGCTAAAAGTGTAGTAAAACGATTCCAGGGATGAGGCCAAAGATTCTTCGTGTTCTTGCTTAATAGTCGAACCTTGACTCTAAGGTCGACGATTTGGGAGATGGGATAAAAATCTAGGCAAAAGTTGGAGCGTAAGGACCCACAATCTCCTTGTTGCTTACCTACGGCTTTATCATACCATTGTCTAGCTTTTCCCTTTAACGAGAAAGGAAATAGCTTCCAACGGAGGGTTTTGCCTCGGACATGCCCTCTATGCGAAGACGGGTCACATGTTTGCTCAAAGTCTCTAATGTGAAGGTAAGGGTTTTCGTCTCCTTCTCCCCGAAAAGGATAGGCTTTGGACCAATGCAATCAACCGCGGACTCGGCCTATAGCTAGGTGTTTGGATAGGTTGTGATGACTCATGTGGCACTAGGTTGGTCTCCGTGGTGCGAAAATTGAAAGATAGGAATGGAATTTGAATTATCCATAAGGATAGAAAAAAAAATAAAATGTACGAAAAAGTAAAGTGAAAGAAAAAGATAAAAGTATAGGTACAAGGTACAGCAAGATTTAGGTTATCTAAGCGGACATCGTCTTTCTCCCGGCAACGGCGCCGGAAATGCTTGTTGACACTAGATACGCACACGAAAGAATCAAGAGAAATAATCCGCAAGCGCACGGATATTGGTGAGCACTTCACCCGGAGATAAGTCCCGAGTATCGTATTTGTTTTTATCCGCTAAGAGAAAACGTGCAATAGACTAACCCGATCTTTACTACTACCCCGGGTGCTAGTCAAGTGAGAATTAAGCGATATAGAGAGAACTCCTTCGTCGGTCTTCTTCTAACCTATGGCAAGCTTTGAGACTATTGTTCTAAGGGGGTACGAGGAAAAGACACCGCAAAGGATGCTAAACCGGGCACAAAGGACCTACCTTACCTACCAACGGGAAGTGGATTACAAAGGTAATAAAGGGATTGTCACTTCCCTCACTACTACCACGGTTCCGGCCGAATAGGGAGCATCTACAAGTGAACCTAGCCTAAGCACCACGCTTATGCTAAAGAACGATTACTCTATTCCCAACGCGGAAATAAAGTAAACTTGTAAACCAAAGAACAATAATAACAACGAACTTACTAGTATTAGAAGTTGAATTGCCGAATGATTCTCCGAAACCAAGCCTCGGGTTAGGAGACTTGATCCCCAGTACACTTGGAGAGGAGACATCGACAGCCGGGCTTCCTCCAAATCTACCTCCACTCTATACTCTCTCAATCTCTCTTGATACTAATACCCTATAGAGATAGATCCATTCGAGGGACCCTTCTCTATCTAACTCTCTCTCTCTCTCGGATTGAAGTCTTGAATGAATAGGAGAATGAATTAGGTTTTACCCATGGGCCGTGGGCTCCGCTTATATAGCCCCTAGGATTAACCACAGCCCTCGGATCAAACCGACCTAAATGGACGATAATTATTGATCTTCAAAGTCGGTGGGAGGCGGGATCCGCGAGACTCCACCTGATTGGTGGAGCAGGGAGTCGGCCGACCCTCGTGCCGGTGCAGTGGGCCCCGTGTTTCGGGTGTTGCCTTCGGAATCTTCTAGATTATACTTTTTCACCCGTTCGGTCTTTCTCTCTATGTAAACCCGACATGTGGGCCATCTTGGTTGGTTTTCATTTGTCACCTGCGAAATAGATATTCACCAAAACTCGTGGAATTCGTCGTGGTAACCCTATATCTATCAAGTATTTATGAATAGGTCCATTTGCATGCTAAGTTGACGGTTGATTTTATGAGTTAACGACCGTCAACAAACTCCCCACACTTGTCTTTTACTCGTCTCGAGGAAAAGGATGGATTACTTTAAGCATAGCCTCAAACCAAGACATCAACATTAGATTATCCCTGATCATACCTGTACTGCGGGATTCAAAGTGTCTACCATTGAACTTTGGGGAGTTGAAAGATGGAACAGCGCGAAGTAGAGATACGTCTTCTATCAATCTGTCACTCGGAGTTTTTATAACATTTTTGCAAAGAAAACTTAGCTTACCCTTCTCCATCATGTAGCACACTCGAATCACTCTTTATATGTGGTATTTGTGGAACTCACCATTATGTATAGAGCACTCAAATCTCTCAATGTATGTAGTATTTATGGAACTCACTTGAGGCATGTAGAAGGGTATGCCTCCTATTCTACTAAGGCTTATGTGGAGTTTAAGGTATGTCAAGGAATAGCATTTTTACCTGCGTATATTGATTAGTCAAAAACGGGAACCAAGGAGAGGGGGACCTTACTCTAGATCAAGTGTGTGCAAGTGTGTGGAATATTTGGTGGCTAAATTGATGATAATAATGCTCCTTCCCTCTCTTGCACACTCTTCTCTTGAACATTGCTTTGCTTGATCTTTTCTTGAATAGCTCTTTGAGCTTCTTTGAACTTTTCTTCTCTTGGGATCACAATACTTAAGAGCTCATGGGCTATCTCTTTTCTTTCTTTTCTTCTCTTTCTTCTTTTTTTTTAACATTATTTTTGCATAGCCCATGTCTCAATCTTGGACACAATAACTTTCTTGAACATGAAGATGATGATGATGACAGTACTCTTCTTTCAACAACTAGATGATGATAACAATCCTTGGAGCATATAGAAATCCTAGAAAGCGTATGTATCCTCTCCCGGTGTAGAAGATGAATGAATGGCGGAAAGCATGTTTTTGCGTACTCCAGTGTAGGAGCGGATATATATGTGGGTGTAAGTGCACTTGATCATATGAGTAAGAGACCCTTCTCTAAGGCTCTAATACCGCCAAGACTATTCTCAACACAAATAAGAAGCTTATGTCTTTGGTCTTTAATTTTGTCAACGAGGCTCTATAGGTATTTATTACTACGGAGAGGAGAAGTATAGCTAATATTTTAACATTTTTGAAAAGAAATTCTCCAAGCAACTAGACATCAAGAAATCAGGTTCTCATGGCCCATGCTATATATTGTCCTCAACAACTTAAGTAAAATGAGGTCCCTATAAAATACGTTCCCAAAGAATGTGGATTCCGGGAATTATCATGGTGTGAGTCTATCTTGGGGTCATGATTAAAATAATCTACCTTCTCGGTATATATATCGATGATTTAATTCAAAGTGTTCCCCAAACGAATCGGAAAAAAGTGATCGGTATAAAATTTGGAATGTAGGGAAGCAAACCCGACCGTGGACGAAATCTCGGAGCCAATCGGGCCCCGGCCATGGGCGGCCGACCCTAGATATGGGGCTGCCTGCGCGTGTGTGGCCCTCGGGGTCCGCTTCGTCGTGCGTGATCTTTACGTTGTATATTCTCAAATATTTTTGCTGGTTCGCTGATATCCGTTAGTTTCGTCGTCGGTTGCTCCCCCACACTAGATTCCCGTTATCTTCATTCACAACAAGGTGGAGACAAAAGAGGCAACACATATGTAATAATAAATATAACTAAAAACTTTATTTCATCTTCATTAAGGCCTGGATTACAAGTATTGAAAGGAACTAAGATCGAACTAAGCACTCTTGCGAACTAAAACTTTTAATCTAAACACACTAGGCCCTTCTGGTGCTAAGACAAATCTCATCTAATCAACTCGCTTCTCTAGAGCGTCTAACCTCTTTTCTAACTTATCCGTCCTCTTCTCTTGCGCACGAAGTCTATCTATGAGAGTGACAATGCTACTGCTCTGGACATGTTGGGAGTTTCGCAGAGATGCAATAACGTCGCGCTGAGTTTCTAACTCCTTCTCTAAGTCTGCAACGGTCTTGCGATGCTTCCTTGGAGCTTCTGAGGCGGCAAGAGCTGCTTTTGGGGCTTCCTTCGGAGGGACGAACTTCACTTTGCTCGGGTGAGCACGGACTCCCTCAAAATACGAGCGCTCTCCGGTGCTATACTTGGCACAGACGATCTCTCCTTGTTTGTTGGTCTTCACTCCCATAAGCATCTCATTGTGCTTAGGAGGGAGGATCTTGGTGCCTTCTGGGAGCTTCACAATAGGACCCTTTGGTGGAGGTCCATCTAGGAGCAAAGGCTTGGGTGCAGCGATGACTGGTTGGGCGAAGTAGCTATGGTCAGTAAACTTGAGGCTTTGGAGGAATAGAGGCTAGGGGTTTTGGCTTGGCAAGAACGATGGCCTTGCTCTCAGGCTCCTCTCTTGGGATGGTGTTGAGATCAATCCCGAAGCGGATCAATCTCCTATCTAAGTTTTGCTCAGGCTTCACCATTGCTGCGTAGCAAGCTTGATGCTAGGAGGAGGAGGCTTTAGATGGAATGAGGTTGGCTTGAGGCTGGGCTTCTTTATATAGGGGGGATGGAGAGGCATCTAAAGGGTATCTAAAGGGAATCTCCGAAGGAATAACGCGTCAACGTGATCTCAAAAACCCTAATCGGCAAAAATTCCCTGAAGGAAGAGTATGGAAGGATCACGAATGCAAAAGCGGCGGTGAAAGGGGGAGTCCATGGGTCGGCCGACTCCCCCTATGGGTCGGCCGACTCGGCGGGTGGACCCCCGCGGGCTTTTCGCAACCTAATTAGCATATTTTTGTCGTTCGGAAAAATACCCCGGACCCCGAAAAACGAAAAGTAAAAAGGTCGGGCCCAACTACCTAATTGAGAAAGAAGTTTAATTCATCTATTTCACCTATTTCCTCAATGGGCTCTAAAAATATTTTAAGGCGTTGACCATTTACCTTGAATATCGTACCTTCGTTGTTGCGAAGCGTAACTCCGATGATGAGCTTACTACTTGAACGGTCCTTCCCATTTACTTCGAAGCTTTCCTTGCCCGAAGAGTTTGACCCGGGAATTAAAAAGTAATACCTTGTCTCCGGGTGTGAACTCCTTGATCTTAATTCTCTTGTCGTGCCATCTTTTTACTCTTTCTTTGTATATCTTGGCATTGTGATAGGCTTTCTCTCTCCATTCTTCTAATTCGAGATTTGCATCCTCCTCTTCTCTCCCGCCGCTTCTAGGTCCATATTCCATTTCTTGATGGCCCAGAGTGAGCTTTGAATTCCAGCTCTACCGGTAAGTGGCGAGGTCTTTCCATAGACTAGTTGATATGGTGACATCCCAATAGGTGTCTTGTATGTCGTTCGATATGCCCATAGTGCATCGGGAAGTTTGTCCTTCCATGCAGTTCCCATTTCATTCACCGTCTTCTGAAGAATATTCTTGATCTCGCTTATTTGATGTCTCGCTGGCCACTTGTCGAGGGTGATACGGAGTAGCAACATTATGGCGTACTCCATGCTTCAATAAGTATTGCTCAAAGCGTTTGTCGATGAAATGTGATCCTCCATCACTTATGACTATCCTTGGGACTCCAAATCTTGGGAATATTATTTCTTCGAACATCTTCTTAGAGCTTGAGCTATCTCGCTTTTTTGCATGGCGAGCTTCGACCCATTTGGACACATAGTCCACCGCTACGAGGATGTATTCACATTTCTTCGACGGTGGAAATGGTCCCATGAAATCAACTCCCAAACATCAAAGAGCTCGATCTCGAAGGTTGTTGATAAGTGGCATGGCATCTCTTGAGTTAATGTTGCCATGTCTTTGACAAGGACCGCATCTCCGAATGAAATCTTTTGTGTCTTCATACATTGTTGGCCGAAAAATCCGCATTGCCAAATCTTCGCGGGTGTACGGAACACCCCATAATGGCCTCCATATGGTGATGAGTGGCATCTTTCAATGATTTTGATTCCTTCTTCGGTGGGCACACATCTTCGAGCAGCCATCGAGCACACTCGGAAGAGGTAGGGCTCATCCCATATGTGAGTACGACTCTCTTGGATAAGTTTCCTTTTGTTGCCTCCCGGTGGTACGTAACCCGTAACCATAAAATTAACAATATATGCATACCAGGGGTCGATCTCGTGATTCCGTAGAGCATGTCGTCCCGAGTGCGTCGTCGATGGGTAGTTCCCTGTGGTTTCTCAACCGCATTCTAGACAAGTGATCGGCAACAGAATTTTCTACTCCCTTTTTATCTTTTATTTCTAAGTCAAATTCTTGGAGTAATAAAATCCATCTTATCAATCGAGGTTTAGCATCTTTCTTAGTGAGCAAATATTTTAAAGCGGCATGATCGGTGTAAACAATCACTTTGGCACCCACTAAGTAGGATCTAAACTTATCAATAGCAAAGACAACGGCTAGGAGCTCTTTTTCGGTGGTAGCATAATTAAGCCGAGGTCCAGTCAAAGTTTTGCTAGCGTAAGCTATTGCATGATGCTTCTTATCCTTAGTCTGTCCTAACACCTTTGCTCCTACAAGCGTAGTCACTTGCATCACACATAATTTCAAAAGGTAAAGTCCAATCGGGGGGTTGAATGATTGGAGCGAGTAGATGAGCGCTTTCTTAAGAATCTCAAATGATTGTAAGCGTGCATCATCAAAGTCAAAAGGAACATCCTTAGCCAATAAGCGGGTAAGAGGTCTAGCGATGTAAGAGAAATCTTTTATAAATCTCGATAAAAAACCAAAGCATGACCAAGGAAACTTCTAATTCCTTTCACATTGATAGGAGGAGTGCGCTTGTTCAATAACTTCTATTTTGGATCTATCTACCTCGATGCCTCTTTCGACACTAAGTGTCCTAACACTATTCCTTCTCTAACCATGAAATGACACTTTTCCCAATTAAGGACTAAGTGTTTTTCCTCACATCTTTGCAAAACTCGATCTATGTTTTCAAGGCACTCATCAAAAGTTTTTCCATAAATAGAAAAATCATCCATGAAAACTTCCATAATCTTTTCAATCATATCAGGAAATATAGACATCATACATCTTTGAAAAGAAGCTGGTGCATTACATAACCCAAAAGACATCCTACGGTAAGCAAAGGTTCCATAAGGGCATGTAAAGGTCGTTTTGTTTTGATCATTAGGATGGATAGGGATTTGATGATATCCAGAATATCCATCAAGGAAGCAAAAGTAAGAATGGTTGGCTAATCGCTCAAGCATCTCATCAATGAAAGGCAAAGAAAAGTGATCTTTTCTTGTTGCCTTATTAAGCTTTCTATAATCTATGCACATTCGCCATCCCGTGACGGTTCTTTGTGGGATTAACTCATTCTTTTCATTTTGGACAACAGTCATGCCTCCTTTTTAGGCACAACTTGGACAGGGCTGACCCACTCACCGTGTGGCACGGGGTAAATAATCCCGGCAACAAGCTTTAAAACTTCTTTTAACAACTTCCTCATCGCATTATTGAGCCTACGTTGGGGTTCTCTAGATGGTGGAATATCAGATCCGTGGGAATGCGATGGGTACAAAGGGCGTGACTAATTCCTTTGAGGTCCCGGAGTGAGTAGCCAAAAGCTTTTTTATGTTTTTCTAGGACAGCCATTAAGCGAAAAGTCTGCTCCCGAGTGAGAGTATCACTTATGATGACAGAGTGAAACTGATCATTTCCTAGAAAGGCATATCTAGGACCAAACGGGTAAAGGTTTGAACTCAATAGGAGGCCTAGGTGGTAGGGTAAACTCATCTAATGGTTCATTCTCGAAGGGTCGGCTTCTTCTTCTATGAAGAATCTAGTCGTCTTCTAATTTCGGCTTCACTAGGAATTCTAGAGAAGTCGCTTCTAAATTCCTCCAACGGATCATAATGTGGATAAGGCTCGGTCCTAGCATTTAAAGAGTGTGAAATGAACATTGCAAACTGGAGTTTCTTGCCTAAACAAATGTTTAGCTTCCCGCTTTGTCCTTCATAAAGAAGTCTTCTAAATGGTTGTCCTATCAATGTGTGGAAATCCCCTATGTCAAAGACATAAAAGCTTAAGTGAACAGGGGTTCCTTCACGGAGTGGTAGGACATGTAGGATTCCTAAACAAGGAAGAATTTGTCTTGAAAGATTTCTTATGAACTTCACTGTTGGGGTCAATGTCATGTTTCTTTGCAAATATTTTGCTAGTGTGGTAGACATGATATTTATACCCACAACCGGATTGTAGAGAGCGTCTATGCAATCATTGTTAATCATGCAATGAATGGGAAGAGAAGATGAATCCAAACGAATTATTTCGCAGGAAAGCTCGACTCTTCTAACCACTCATTGCTCATGACAGACACTAATTCTCCCGAGGTTTTTCCGTTGGAATATCCTCATCAATATTGCATGGCTTTATTGGGTGATATTTGCCTTGTGGCTTCTTCACCTTGTGATAGTTGAAGATGTTTCCAAAATCGGAAAACAGATCGTGTTCAATATCTAGCATAAAATCGAAGTGGAATGTCTTCCTTGTCTTGCTCAAGACATGGATTAGCTGAGTTTGATGGTGTATCTCGGCAAATGTTTGTCTTCGCCTACTTGAGGTTCTACTTCTAGGAGGTAGTCTAATTCACTGGATAGGATTTGGTCTAGGATTGATCTTGCTTTCACAGAGATATGCAAGAATGATCCTCCCGAAGTTGTGTCGAGCAATTTTCTACGGCTCTACTCGCACCTTTATAAAAGTGTTGTAAAAGAATAGGATCTCGGTAGACTAAGGTCCGGGCCCGATGCTAAAAGTGTAGTAAAACGATTCCAGGATGAGGCCAAAGATTCTTCAAAGTTCTTGCTTAATAGTCGAACCTTGACTCTAAGGTCGACGATTTGGGAGATGGGATAAAAATCTAGGCAAAAGTTGGAGCATAAGGACCCCCAATCTCCTTGTTGCTTACCTACAACTTTATCATACCATTGTCTAGCTTTTCCCTTTAACGAGAAAGGAAATAGCTTCCAACGGAGGGTTTTGTCGGACATGCCCTCTATGCGAAGACAAATACATGTTTGCTCAAAGTCTCTAATGTGAAGGTAAGGGTTTTCGTCTCCTTCTCCCGAAAAGGATAGGCTTTGGACCAATGCAATCAACCGCGGACTCAGCCTCTATAGCTAGGTGTTTGGATAGGTTGTGATGACTCATGTGGCACTAGGTCGGGTCTCCGTGGGTGCGTAAAATTGAAAGATAGGAATGGAATTTGAATTATCCATAAGGATAGAAAAAATAAAATGTACAAAAAAGTAAAGTGAAAGAAAAAGATAAAAGTATAGGTACAAGGTACAGCAAGATTTAGGTTATCTAAGCAGACTGTTCTTTCCCGGCAAAACGGCGCTTTAAATGCTTGTTGACACTAGATACGCACACGAAAGAATCAAGAGAAATAATCCGCAAGCGCACGGATATTGGTGAGCACTTCACCCGGAGATAAGTCCGAGTATCGTATTTGTTTTTATCCGCTAAGAGAAAACGTGCAATAGACTAACCCGATCTTTACTACTACCCCTCGGGTCGCTAGTCAAGTGAGAATTAAGCGATATAGAGAGAACTCCTTCGTCTGGGCCTTCTTCTAACCTATGGCAAGCTTTGAGACTATTGTTCTAAGGGGGTACCTGAGGAAAAGACACCACAAAGGATGCTAAACCGGCACAAAGGACCTACCTTACCTACCAACGGAA
>JAENPR010001484.1:0-148742 GCA_018135685.1 Themeda triandra
GGCGGTTCCGTGCGCCTTCCCCTGACAGCGTGGTCGCAGCGCATAGCGGTAAGCCACAACATGCAACGGGATCGCCATATCTTATAGTTGGATCCATGTTGACACTAGATACGCACACGAAAGAATCAAGAGAAATAATCCGCAAGTGCACGGATATCGGTGAGCACTTCACCCGGGAGATAAATCCTGAGTATCGTATTTGTTTTTATCCGCTAAGAGAAAACGTGCAATAGACTAACCCGATCTTTACTACTACCCCGGGCTGCTAGTCAAGTGAGAATTAAGCGATATAGAGAGAACTCCTTCGTCGAGTCTTCTTCTAACCTATGGCAAGCTTTGAGACTACCGTTCTAAGGGGGTACCGAGGAATAGACACCGCAAAGGATGCTAAACCGGGCACAAAGGACCTACCTTACCTACCAACGGGAAGTGGATTACAAAGGTAATAAAGGGATTGTCACTTCCTCACTACTACCACGGTTCCGGCCGAATAGGGAGCATCTACAAGTGAACCTAGCCTAAGCACCACGCTTATGCTAAAGAACGATTACTCTATTCCCAACGCGAAGCGAATAAAGTAAACTTGTAAACCAAAGAACAATAATAACAACGAACTTACTAGTATTAGAAGTTGAATTGCCGAATGATTCGAAACCAAGCCTCGGATTAGGAGACTTGATCCCGCAGTACACCTGGAGAGGAGACACCGATAGGCCGGGCTTCCTCCAAATCTACCTCCACTCTATACTCTCTCAATCTCTCTTGATACTAATACCCTATAGAGATAGATCCATTCGAGGGACCCTCCTCTATCTAACTCTCTCTCTAGATTGAAGTCTTGAATGAATTGGAGAATGAATTAGGGTTTCACCCGGGGGCCGGGGCTCGCTTATATAGCCCCCTAGGATTAACCACAGCCCTCGGATCAAACCGACCTAAATGGACGATAATTATTGATCTTCAAAGTCGGTGGAGGCGGGATCCGCGAGACTCCACCGATTGGTGGAGGGGGAGTCGGCCGACTCCTCCCCTCGGGTCGGCCGACTCGCCCGGTGCCAGTGGGCCCGTGAGTTCAGTGTCGCCTTCCTCGGAGTCTTCTAGATTATACTTTTTCACCCGTTCGGTCTTTCTCTCTATGTAAACCCGACATGTGGGCCATCTTGGGTAGTTTTTGTTGTCACCCCGCAGAAATAGATATTCACCAAAACTCGTGGAATTCTGTCAGTGGTAACCCTATATCTATCAAGTATTTATGAATAGGTCCATTTGCATGCTAAGTTGACGGTTAATTTTATGAGTTAACGACCGTCAACAAACTCCCCCACACTTGTCTTTTACTCGTCTCGAGGAAAAGGATGGATTATTTTAAGCATAGCCTCAAACCAAGACATCAACATTAGATTATCCCGATCATACCTCGTTGCTGGGATTCAAAAGTGTCTACCATTGAACTTTGGGGAGTTGAAAGATGGAGCAATAGCGAAGTAGAGATCCGTCTTCTATCAATCCTGTCACTCGGAGTTTTTATAACATTTTTGCAAAGAAAACTTAGCTTTACCCTTCTCCATCATGTAGCACACTCGAATCACTCATTATATGTGGTATTTGTAGAACTCACATTTATTTATAGAGCATTCAAATCTCTCAACGTATGTAGTATTTTTGGAACTCACTTGAGGCATGTGAAAGGGTATGCCTCCTATTCTACTAAGGCTTATATGGAGTTTAAGGTATGTCAAGGAATAGCATTTTTACCTGTGCATATTGATTAGTCGAAAACGGGAACCAAGGAGAGGGGGACCTTACTCTAGATCAAGTGTGTGCAAGTGTGTGGAATATTTGGTGGCTAAATTGATGATAACGATGCTCCTTCCCTCTCTTGCACACTCTTCTCTTGAACATTGCTTTGCTTGATCTTCTCTTGAATAGCTCTTTGAGTTTCTTTGAACTTTCCTTCTTTTGGGATCACAATACTTAAGAGCTCATGGGCTATCTCTTTTCTTTTCTTCTTCCTTTTTTTTTTTTTTTTTTTTTTTTTTTTTTTAACATTATTTTTGCATAGCCCATGTCTCAATCTCGGACATAATAACTTTCTTGAATACGATGATGATGTTGACATAATCTTCTTTCAACAATTTTGGATAACAATCCTTGGAGCATATAGAAATCCTAGAAAGTGTATGTATCCTTCTCCCGGTGTAGGAGATGGATGAATGGCGGAAAGCATGTTTTTGCGTACTCCCGGTGTAGGAGCGGAGATATATATGTGGGTGTAAGTGCACTTGATCATATGAGTAAGAGACCCTTCTCTAAGGCTCTAATACCGCCAAGACTATTCTCAACACAAATAAAAGCTTATGTGCTGGTCTTATAGAATTTTGTCGACGAGGCTCTATAGGCATTTATAACCACAGAGGAGAAGTATAGCTAACATTTTAAGATTTTCGAAAAGAAATTCTCCAAGCAACTAGACATCAAGAAATCAGGTTCTCATGGTCCATGCTATATCTTGTCCTCAACAACTTTAAGTAAAATGGGGTCCCTATAAAAAAATACGTTCCCAACAAAGAAGGGATTCCCAGGGAATTATCATGGTGTGAGTCTATCTTGGGGTCATGATTAAAATAATCTACCTTCTCAATATATATATAGCAAGTGATTTAATTCAAAGTGTTCCCCAAACGAATCGGAAAAACATGATCGGTATAAAATTTGGAACGTAGGGAAGCAAACCTGATCGTGGACGAAAAGCCGGAGCCAACCGGGCCCAGCCCATGGGCGGCCGACCCTATGTATTGGGCGGCCGACTCTGGCAGGTAGCCCCTCGGGGTCCGCTTCGTCGTGCGTGATCTTTATGTCGTATGTTCTCAAATATTTTTGCTGGTTCGTGATATCCATTAGTTTCGTCGTCGGTTGTCTCCCCCACACTAGATTCTGTTATCTTCATTCACAACAAGGTGGAGACAAAAGAGGCAACACATATGCAATAATAAATATAACTAAAAACTTTATTTCATCTTCATTAAGGCCTGGATTACAAGTATTGAAAGGAACTAAGATCGAACTAAACTTTAACTAAGCACTCTTGCAAACTAAAACTTTTAATCTAAGCACACTAGGCCCTTCTGGTGCTAAGACAAATCTCATCTAATTAACTCGCTTCTCTAGAGCGTCTAACCTCTTTTCTAACTTATCCGTCCTCTTCTCTTGCGCACGAAGTCTATCTATGAGAGTGACAATGCTACTGCTCTGGACATGTTGGGAGTTTCGCAGAGATGTAATAATGTCGCGTTGAGTTTCTAACTCCTTCTCTAAGTCTGCAACGGTCTTGCGACGCTTCCTTGGAGCTTCTGAGGCGGCAAGAGCTGCTTTCGGGGCTTCCTTTGGAGGGACAAACTTCACTTTGCTCGGGTGAGCACGGACTCCCTCAAAATACGAGCGCTCTCCGGTGCTATACTTAGCACAGACGATCTCTCCTTGCTTGTTGGTCTTTACTCCCATAAGCATCTCATTGTGCTTAGGAGGGAGGATCTTGGTGCCTTCTGGGAGCTTCACAATAGGACCCTTTGGTGGAGGTCCATCTAGGAGCAAAGGCTTGGGTGCAGCGATGAATGGTTGGGCGAAGTAGCTATGGCTGTAAACTTGAGGCTTTGGAGGAATAGAGGCTAGGGGTTTTGGCTTGGCAAGAACGATGGCCTTGCTCTCAGGCTCCTCTCTTGGGATGGTGTTGAGATCAATCCCGAAGCGGATCAATCTCCTATCTAAGTTTTGCTCAGGCTTCACCATTCTTTGCGTAGCAAGCTTGATGCTAGGAGGAGGAGGCTTTAGATGGAATGAGGTTGGCTTGAGGTGGGCTTCTTTATATAGGGGGATGGAGAGGCATCTAAAGGGCATCTAAAGGGAATCTCCGAAGGAATAACGCGTCAACGTGATCTCAAAAACCCTAATCGGCAAAAATTCTGAAGGAAGAGTATGGAAGGATCACGAATGCAAAAGGCGGTGGTGTATGGGGAGTCCATGGGTCGGCCGACTCCCCCTATGGGTCGGCCGACTCGGGCGGGTGGACCCCCCGCCGGGGCTTTTCGCAACCTAATTAGCATATTTTTGTCGTTCGGAAAAATACCCCGGACCCCGAAAAACGAAAAGTAAAAAGGTCGGGCCCAACTACCTAATTGAGAAAGAAGTTTAATTCATCTATTTCACCTATTTCCTCAATGGGCTCTAAAAATATTTTAAGGCGTTGACCATTTACCTTGAATATCGTACCATCGTTGTTGCGAAGCGTAACGGCTCCATGCGATGATGAGCTTACTACTTCGAACGGTCCTTCCCATTTGCTTCGAAGCTTTCCTTGCCCGAAGAGTTTGACCCTGGAATTAAAAAGTAATACCTTGTCTCGGGTGTGAACTCCTTGATCTTAATTCTCTTGTCGTGCCATCTTTTCACTCTTTCTTTGTATATCTTGGCATTGTGATAGGCTTTCTCTCTCCATTCTTCTAATTCGAGAGATTTGCATCCTCCTCTTCTCTCCTGCTTCTAGGTCCATATTCCATTTCTTGATGGCCCGAGTGAGCTTTGAATTCCAGCTCTTGGTAAGTGGCGAGTCTTTCCATAGACTAGTTGATATGGTGACATCCCAATAGGTGTCTTGTATCTTTGTTCGATATGCCCATAGTGCATCGGGAAGCTTGTCCTTCCATGCGGTTCCCATTTCATTCACTTGTCTTCGAAGAATATTCTTGATTTGCTTATTTGATGTCTCGCTTGGCCACTTGTCGAGGATGATACGGAGTAGCAACATTATGGCGTACTCCATGCTTCAATAAGTATTGCTCAAAGCGTTTGTCGATGAAATGTGATCCTCCATCACTTATGACTATCCTTGGGACTCCAAATCTTGGGAATATTATTTCTTGAACATCTTTTGGAGCTTGAGCTATCTGCCTTTTTGCATGGCGAGCTTCGACCCATTTGGACACATAGTCCTTTGCTACGAGAATGTATTCACATTTCTTCGACGGTGGAAATGGTCCCATGAAATCAACTCCCCAAACATCAAAGAGCTCGATTTGAAGGTTGTTGATAAGTGGCATGGCATCTCTTGAGTTAATGTTGCCATGTCTTTGACAAGGACCGCATCTCCGAATGAAATCTTTTGTGTCTTCATACATTGTTGGCCGAAAAATCCGCATTGCCAAATCTTCGCATGTGTACGGAACACCCCATAATGGCCTCCATATGGTGATGAGTGGCATCTTTCAATGATTTTGATTCCTTCTTCGGTGGGCACACATCTTCGGCGAGGCCATCGAGCACACTCGGAAGAGGTAGGGCTCATCCCATATGTGAGTACGACTCTCCTGGATAAGTTTCCTTTTGTTGCCTCCTGGTGGTACGTAACTTTTGTAACCATAAAATTAACAATATCTGCATACCGGGGGTCGGATCTGTTGATTCCGTAGAGCATGTCGTCCGGAGTGCATCGTCGATGGGTAGTTCTGTGGTTTCTCAAACGCATTCTAGACAAGTGATCGGCAACGAGTTTTCTACTCCTTTTTATCTTTTATTTCTAGATCAAATTCTTGGAGTAATAAAATCCATCTTATCAATCGAGGTTTAGCATCTTTCTTAGTGAGCAAATATTTTAAAGCGGCATGATCGGTGTAAACAATCACTTTGGCACCCACTAAGTAGGATCTAAACTTATCAATAGCAAAGACAACAGCTAGGAGCTCTTTTTCAGTGGTAGCATAATTAAGGCGAGGTCCAGTCAAAGTTTTGCTAGCGTAAGCAATTGCATGATGCTTCTTATCCTTAGTCTGTCCTAACACTGCTCCTACGGCGTAGTCACTTGCATCACACATAATTTCAAAGGTAAAGTCTAATCGGGGGTTGAATGATTGGAGCGAGAGATGAGCGCTTTCTTAAGGATCTCAAATGATTGTAAGCGAGGCATCATCAAAGTCAAAAGGAACATCCTTAGCCAATAAGCGGGTAAGAGGTCTAGCGATGTAAGAAAAATCTTTTATGAATCTACGATAAAAACCAGCATGATCAAGGAAACTTCTAATTCCTTTCACATTGATAGGAGGAGGCAGTTGTTCAATAACTTCTATTTTGGCTCTATCTACCTCGATGCCTCTTTCAGACACTAAGTGTCCTAACACTATTCCTTCTCTAACCATGAAATGACACTTTTCCCAATTAAGGACTAAGTGTTTTTCCTCACATCTTTGCAAAACTCGATCTATGTTTTCAAGACACTCATCAAAAGTTTATCCATAAAAAGAAAAATCATCCATGAAAACTTCCATAATCTTTTCAATCATATCGAGAAAATATAGACATCATACATCTTTGAAAAGAAGCTGGTGCATTACATAACCCAAAAGACATCCTACGATAAGCAAAGGTTCCATAAGGGCATGTAAAGGTTGTTTTGTTTTGATCATTAGGATGGATAGGGATTTGATGATATCCAGAATATCCATCAAGGAAGCAAAAGTAAGAATGGTTGGCTAATCGCTCTAGCATCTCATCAATGAAAGGCAAAGGAAAGTGATCCTTTCTTGTTGCCTTATTAAGCTTTCTATAATCTATGCACATTCGCCATCCTGTGACGGTTCTTTGTGGGATTAACTCATTCTTCTCATTTTGGACAACAGTCATGCCTCCCTTTTTAGGCACAACTTGGACAGGGCTGACCCGCTCCTTTGTGTGGCACGGGGTAAATAATCCCAGCGTGCAACAGTTTTAAAACTTCTTTCTTAACAACTTCCCTCATCGCATTATTGAGCCTACGTTGGGGTTCTCTGGATGGTGGAATATCGGGATCTGTGGGAATGCGATGGGTACAAAGGGCAGGACTAATTCCTTTGAGGTCCTGGAGTGAGTAGCCAAAAGCTTTTTTATGTTTTTCTAGGATAGCCATTAAGCGAAAAGTCTGCTCCTGAGTGAGAGTATCACTTATGATGACGGGGAGTGTCTGGATCATTTCCTAGAAAGGCATATCTAAGACCATTTGGTAAAGGTTTGAACTCAATAGGAGGTCTAGGTGGTAGGGTAAACTCATCTAATGGTTCATTCTCAGAAGGGTCAGCTTCTTCTTCTATGAAGAATCTAGCTTCGTCTTCTAATTCTGGTTTAACTAGGAATTCTAGAGAGGCTGCTCTAAATTCCTCCAACGGATCATAATGTGGATGGGGCTCGGTCCTAGCATTTAAAGAGTGTGAAATGGACATTGCAAACTGGAGTTTCTTGCCTAAACAAATGTTTAGCTTCCCAGTTTGTCCTTCATAAAGAAGTCTTCTAAATGGTTGTCCTATCAACAGGTGGAAATCCCCTATGTCAAAGACATAAAAGCTTAAGTGAACAGGGGTTCCTTCTACCCGGAGTGGTAGGACATGTAGGATTCCTAAACAAGGAAGAATTTGTCTTGAAAGATTTCTTATGAACTTCTGTTGGGGTCAATGTCATGTTTCTTTGCAAATATTTTGCTAGTGTGGTAGACATGATATTTATACCCACAACTGGATTGTAGAGAGCGTCTATGCGATCATTGTTAATCATGCAATGGATGGGAAGAGAAGATGAATCCAAACGAATTATTTCAGAGGAAAGCTCTGACTCTTCTAACCACTCATTGCTCATGACAGACACTAACTCTCCTGAGGTCTTTCCTGTTGGAATATCCTCATCAATATTGCATGGCTTGATTTGGTAATATTTGCCTTGTGGCTTCTTCACCTTGTGATAGTTGAAGATGTTTCCAAAATCAGAAAACAGATCAGGTTCAATATCTAGCATAAAATCAGGAAGTGGAATGTCTTCCTTGTCTTGCTCAAGACATGGATTAGCGAGTTTGATGGTGTATCGGCAAATGTTTGTCTTCGGCTACTTGAGGTTCTACTTCTAGGAGGTAGTCTAATTCACTGGATAGGATTTGGCCTAGGATTGATCTTGCTTTCTCAGTGAGAGATATGCAAGAATGATCCTCCGAAGTTGTGTCGAGCAATTTTCTACTGTCTCTACTCGAGACCTTTATAAAAGTGTTGTAAAAGAATAGGATCTGGTAGACTAAGGTCCGGGCGATGCTAAAAGTGTAGTAAAACGATTCCAGGATGAGGCCAAAGATTCTTCGGTTCTGCTTAATAGTCGAACCTTGACTCTAAGGTTGACGATTTGGGAGATGGGATAGAAATCTAGGCAAAAGTTGGAGCGTAAGGACCCCCAATCTCCTTGTTGCTTACCTACGGCTTTATCATACCATTGTCTAGCTTTTCCCTTTAATGAGAAAGGAAATAGCTTCCAACGGAGGGTTTTGTCGGACATGCCCTCTATGCGAAGACGGTCACATGTTTGCTCAAAGTGTCTAATGTGAAGGTAAGGGTTTTCGTCTCCTTCTCCAGAAAAGGATAGGCTTTGGACCAATGCAATCAACCGTGGACTCAGCCTATAGCTAGGTGTTTGGATAGGTTGTGATGACTCATGTGGCACTAGGCTGGTCTCCGTGGGTGCAGAAAATTGAAAGATAGGAATGGAATTTGAATTATCCATAAGGATAGAAAAAAATAAAATGTACGGAAAAGTAAAGTGCAAAAAAGATAAAAGTATAGGTACAAGGTAGAGCAAGATTTAGGTTATCTAAGCAGACCGTCTTTCTCCCCGGCAACGGCGCCAGAAATGCTTGTTGACACTAGATACGCACACGAAAGAATCAAGAGAAATAATCCGCAAGCGCACGGATATCGGTGAGCACTTCACCCGGGAGATAAATCCTGAGTATCGTATTTGTTTTTATCCGCTAAGAGAAAACGTGCAATAGACTAACCCGATCTTTACTACTACCCCTGGGCTGCTAGTCAAGTGAGAATTAAGCGATATAGAGAGAACTCCTTCGTCGGTCTTCTTCTAACCTATGGCAAGCTTTGAGACTTTGTTCTAAGGGGGTACCGAGGAATAGACACCGCAAAGGATGCTAAACCGGGCACAAAGGACCTACCTTACCTACCAACGGGAAGTGGATTACAAAGGTAATAAAGGGATTGTCACTTCCCTCACTACTACCACGGTTCCGGCCGAATAGGGAGCATCTACAAGTGAACCTAGCCTAAGCACCACGCTTATGCTAAAGAACGATTACTCTATTCCCAACGCGAAGCGGAAATAAAGTAAACTTGTAAACCAAAGAACAATAATAACAACGAACTTACTAGTATTAGAAGTTGAATTGCCGAATGATTTCGAAACCAAGCCTCGGGTTAGGAGACTTGATCCCGCAGTACCTTGGAGAGGAGACACACCGGCCGGGCTTCCTCCAAATCTACCTCCACTCTATACTCTCTCAATCTCTCTTGATACTAATACCCTATAGAGATAGATCCATTCGAGGGACCCTCCTCTATCTAACTCTCTCTCTAGATTGAAGTCTTGAATGAATTGGAGAATGAATTAGGGTTTCACCCGAGGGGCCGGGGCTCGCTTATATAGCCCCCTAGGATTAACCACGGCCCTCGGATCAAACCGACCTAAATGGACGATAATTATTGATCTTCAAAGTCGGTGGAGGCAGGATCCGCGAGACTCCACCTGATTGGTGGAGCTGGGGAGTCGGCCGACTCCCCTCCCTGGTCGGCCGACCCGGCCGGTGCCAGTGGGCCCCGGGTTTCGGTGTCGCCTTCGGAGTCTTCTAGATTATACTTTTTCACCCGTTCGGTCTTTCTCTCTATGTAAACCCGACATGTGGGCCATCTTGGGTAGTTTTCATTTTCACCCCGAGAAATAGATATTCACCAAAACTCGTGGAATTACGTCGGTGGTAACCCTATATCTATCAAGTATTTATGAATAGGTCCATTTGCATGCTAAGTTGACGGTTAATTTTATGAGTTAACGACCGTCAACAAACTCCCCCACACTTGTCTTTTACTCGTCTCGAGGAAAAGGATGGATTATTTTAAGCATAGCCTCAAACCAAGACATCAACATTAGATTATCCCTGATCATACCTGTACTGCGGGATTCAAAAGTGTCTACCATTGAACTTTGGGGAGTTGAAAGATGGAACAGCGCGAAGTAGAGATCCGTCTTCTATCAATCCTGTCACTCGGAGTTTTTATAACATTTTTGCAAAGAAAACTTAGCTTTACCCTTCTCCATCATGTAGCACACTCGAATCACTCATTATATGTGGTATTTGTAGAACTCACATTTATTTATAGAGCATTCAAATCTCTCAACGTATGTAGTATTTTTGGAACTCACTTGAGGCATGTGAAAGGGTATGCCTCCTATTCTACTAAGGCTTATATGGAGTTTAAGGTATGTCAAGGAATAGCATTTTTACCTGTGCATATTGATTAGTCGAAAACGGGAACCAAGGAGAGGGGGACCTTACTCTAGATCAAGTGTGTGCAAGTGTGTGGAATATTTGGTGGCTAAATTGATGATAACGATGCTCCTTCCCTCTCTTGCACACTCTTCTCTTGAACATTGCTTTGCTTGATCTTCTCTTGAATAGCTCTTTGAGTTTCTTTGAACTTTCCTTCTTTTGGGATCACAATACTTAAGAGCTCATGGGCTATCTCTTTTCTTTTCTTCTTCCTTTTTTTTTTTTTTTTTCTTTTTTTCTTTTTTTTTAACATTATTTTTGCATAGCCCATGTCTCAATCTCGGACATAATAACTTTCTTGAATACGATGATGATGTTGACATAATCTTCTTTCAACAGCTGGATAACAATCCTTGGAGCATATAGAAATCCTAGAAAGTGTATGTATCCTTCTCCCAGTGTAGGAGATGGATGAATGGCGGAAAGCATGTTTTTGCGTACTCCCAGTGTAGGAGCAGCAGATATATATGTGGGTGTAAGTGCACTTGATCATATGAGTAAGAGACCCTTCTCTAAGGCTCTAATACCGCCAAGACTATTCTCAACACAAATAAAAGCTTATGTGCTGGTCTTATAGAATTTTGTCGACGAGGCTCTATAGGCATTTATAACCACAGAGGAGAAGTATAGCTAACATTTTAAGATTTTTCGAAAAGAAATTCTCCAAGCAACTAGACATCAAGAAATCAGGTTCTCATGGTCCATGCTATATCACTGTCCTCAACAACTTTAAGTAAAATGGGGTCCCTATAAAAAAATACGTTCCCAACAGCAACAGGGATTCCCAGGAATTATCATGGTGTGAGTCTATCTTGGGGTCATGATTAAAATAATCTACCTTCTCAGATATATATAGCAAGTGATTTAATTCAAAGTGTTCCCCAAACGAATCGGAAAAACATGATCGGTATAAAATTTGGAACGTAGGGAAGCAAACCGATCGTGGACGAAAGCCGGAGCCAAATGGGCCTGGCCCATGGGCGGCCGACCCTATGTATTGGGCGGCCGACTCGCAGTAGCCCCTCGGGGTCCGCTTCGTCGTGCGTGATCTTTATGTCGTATGTTCTCAAATATTTTTGCTGGTTCGTGATATCCATTAGTTTCGTCGTCGGTTGTCTCCCCCACACTAGATTCTGTTATCTTCATTCACAACAAGGTGGAGACAAAAGAGGCAACACATATGCAATAATAAATATAACTAAAAACTTTATTTCATCTTCATTAAGGCCTGGATTACAAGTATTGAAAGGAACTAAGATCGAACTAAACTTTAACTAAGCACTCTTGCAAACTAAAACTTTTAATCTAAGCACACTAGGCCTTTCCGGGTGCTAAGACAAATCTCATCTAATTAACTCGCTTCTCTAGAGCGTCTAACCTCTTTTCTAACTTATCCGTCCTCTTCTCTTGCGCACGAAGTCTATCTATGAGAGTGACAATGCTACTTTGCTCTGGACATGTTGGGAGTTTCGCGAGAGATGTAATAATGTCGCGTTGAGTTTCTAACTCCTTCTCTAAGTACGCAACGGTCTTGCGACGCTTCCTTGGAGCTTCTGAGGCGGCAAGAGCTGCTTTCGGGGCTTCCTTTGGAGGGACAAACTTCACTTTGCTCGGGTGAGCACGGACTCCCTCAAAATACGAGCGCTCTCCGGTGCTATACTTAGCACAGACGATCTCTCCTTGCTTGTTGGTCTTTACTCCCATAAGCATCTCATTGTGCTTAGGAGGGGGGATCTTGGTGCCTTCTGGGAGCTTCACAATAGGACCCTTTGGTGGAGGTCCATCTAGGAGCAAAGGCTTGGGTGCGGCGATGAATGGTTGGGCGAAGTAGCTATGGTAAACTTGAGGCTTTGGAGGAATAGAGGCTAGGGGTTTTGGCTTGGCAAGAACGATGGCCTTGCTCTCGTGCTCCTCTCTTGGGATGGTGTTGAGATCAATCCCGAAGCGGATCAATCTCCTATCTAAGTTTTGCTCGGGCTTCACCATTGCTTTGCGTAGCAAGCTTGATGCTAGGAGGAGGAGGCTTTAGATGGAATGAGGTTGGCTTGAGGCTGGGCATCTTTATATAGGGGGGATGGAGAGGCATCTAAAGGGCATCTAAAGGGAATCTCCGAAGGAATAACGCGTCAACGTGATCTCAAAAACCCTAATCGGCAAAAATTCCTGAAGGAAGAGTATGGAAGGATCACGAATGCAAAAGCTGGTGGTGTATGGGGGAGTCCATGGGTCGGCCGACTCCCCCTATGGGTCGGCCGACTCTGGCAGGTGGACCCCCCTGCCAGGGCTTTTCGCAACCTAATTAGCATATTTTTGTCGTTCGGAAAAATACCCTGGACCCCGAAAAACGAAAAGTAAAAAGGTCGGGCCCAACTACCTAATTGAGAAAGAAGTTTAATTCATCTATTTCACCTATTTCCTCAGTGGGCTCTAAAAATATTTTAAGGCGTTGACCATTTACCTTGAATATCGTACCATCGTTGTTGCGAAGCGTAACGGCTCCATGCGATGATGAGCTTACTACTTCGAACGGTCCTTCCCATTTGCTTCGAAGCTTTCCTTGCCCGAAGAGTTTGACCCCGGAATTAAAAAGTAATACCTTGTCTCCGGGTGTGAACTCCTTGATCTTAATTCTCTTGTCGTGCCATCTTTTCACTCTTTCTTTGTATATCTTGGCATTGTGATAGGCTTTCTCTCTCCATTCTTCTAATTCGAGAGATTTGCATCCTCCTCTTCTCTCCCGCTTGCTTCTAGGTCCATATTCCATTTCTTGATGGCCCGGTGAGCTTTGAATTCCGGCTCTCTTGGTAAGTGGCAGTCTTTCCATAGACTAGTTGATATGGTGACATCCCAATAGGTGTCTTGTATCCGTTCGATATGCCCATAGTGCATCGGGAAGCTTGTCCTTCCATGCGTTCCCATTTCATTCTTGTCTTGAAGAATATTCTTGATTTGCTTATTTGATGTCTCTCGCTTGGCCACTTGTCGAGGATGATACGGAGTAGCAACATTATGGCGTACTCCATGCTTCAATAAGTATTGCTCAAAGCGTTTGTCGATGAAATGTGATCCTCCATCACTTATGACTATCCTTGGGACTCCAAATCTTGGGAATATTATTTCTTCGAACATCTTTTTGGAGCTTGAGCTATCCGCCTTTTGCATGGCGAGCTTCGACCCATTTGGACACATAGTCCCCGCTACGAGAATGTATTCACATTTCTTCGACGGTGGAAATGGTCCCATGAAATCAACTCCCCAAACATCAAAGAGCTCGATTTGAAGGTTGTTGATAAGTGGCATGGCATCTCTTGAGTTAATGTTGCCATGTCTTTGACAAGGACCGCATCTCCGAATGAAATCTTTTGTCTCTTCATACATTGTTGGCCAGAAAAATCCGCATTGCCAAATCTTCGCATGTGTACGGAACACCCCATAATGGCCTCCATATGGTGATGAGTGGCATCTTTCAATGATTTTGATTCCTTCTTCAAGTGGGCACACATCTTCGAGCGAGGCCATCGAGCACACTCGGAAGAGGTAGGGCTCATCCCATATGTGAGTACGACTCTCCTGGATAAGTTTCCTTTTGTTGCCTCCCGGTGGTACGTAACTTTTGTAACCATAAAATTAACAATATCGCATACCGGGGTCGGATCTGTTGATTCCGTAGAGCATGTCGTCCGGAGTGCATCGTCGATGGGTAGTTCTGTGGTTTCTCAAACTGCATTCTAGACAAGTGATCGGCAACGAGTTTTCTACTCCCTTTTTATCTTTTATTTCTAGATCAAATTCTTGGAGTAATAAAATCCATCTTATCAATCGAGGTTTAGCATCTTTCTTAGTGAGCAAATATTTTAAAGCGGCATGATCGGTGTAAACAATCACTTTGGCACCCACTAAGTAGGATCTAAACTTATCAATAGCAAAGACAACGGCTAGGAGCTCTTTTTCAGTGGTAGCATAATTAAGCCGAGGTCCAGTCAAAGTTTTGCTAGCGTAAGCAATTGCATGATGCTTCTTATCCTTAGTCTGTCCTAACACTTGCTCCTACGGCGTAGTCACTTGCATCACACATAATTTCAAAAGGTAAAGTCTAATCGGGGGTTGAATGATTGGAGCGAGATGAGCGCTTTCTTAAGGATCTCAAATGATTGTAAGCGAGGCATCATCAAAGTCAAAAGGAACATCCTTAGCCAATAAGCGGGTAAGAGGTCTAGCGATGTAAGAAAAATCTTTTATGAATCTACGATAAAAACCGGCGTGATCAAGGAAACTTCTAATTCCTTTCACATTGATAGGAGGAGGCGGTTGTTCAATAACTTCTATTTTGGCTCTATCTACCTCGATGCCTCTTTCGGACACTAAGTGTCCTAACACTATTCCTTCTCTAACCATGAAATGACACTTTTCCCAATTAAGGACTAAGTGTTTTTCCTCACATCTTTGCAAAACTCGATCTATGTTTTCAAGACACTCATCAAAAGTTTATCCATAAACGAGAAAAATCATCCATGAAAACTTCCATAATCTTTTCAATCATATCGAAAATATAGACATCATACATCTTTGAAAAGAAGCCGGTGCATTACATAACCCAAAAGACATCCTACGATAAGCAAAGGTTCCATAAGGGCATGTAAAGGTTGTTTTGTTTTGATCATTAGGATGGATAGGGATTTGATGATATCCGAATATCCATCAAGGAAGCAAAAGTAAGAATGGTTGGCTAATCGCTCTAGCATCTCATCAATGAAAGGCAAAGGAAAGTGATCCTTTCTTGTTGCCTTATTAAGCTTTCTATAATCTATGCACATTCGCCATCCGTGACGGTTCTTTGTGGGATTAACTCATTCTTCTCATTTTGGACAACAAGTCATGCCTCCCTTTTTAGGCACAACTTGGACGGGGCTGACCCGCTCACCGTGTGGCACGGGGTAAATAATCCCGGCGTGCAACGGTTTTAAAACTTCTTTCTTAACAACTTCCCTCATCGCATTATTGAGCCTACGTTGGGGTTCTCGGATGGTGGAATATCGGGATCGTGGGAATGCGATGGGTACAAAGGGCAGGACTAATTCCTTTGAGGTCTGGAGTGAGTAGCCAAAAGCTTTTTTATGTTTTTCTAGGATAGCCATTAAGCGAAAAGTCTCGCTCCTGAGTGAGAGTATCACTTATGATGACGGGAGTGTCTGGATCATTTCCTAGAAAGGCATATCTAAGACCGGCTGGTAAAGGTTTGAACTCAATAGGAGGTCTAGGTGGTAGGGTAAACTCATCTAATGGTTCATTCTCAGAAGGGTCAGCTTCTTCTTCTATGAAGAATCTAGCTTCGTCTTCTAATTTCGGTTTAACTAGGAATTCTAGAGAGGTCTGCTCTAAATTCCTCCAACGGATCATAATGTGGATGGGGCTCGGTCCTAGCATTTAAAGAGTGTGAAATGGACATTGCAAACTGGAGTTTCTTGCCTAAACAAATGTTTAGCTTCCCGGTTTGTCCTTCATAAAGAAGTCTTCTAAATGGTTGTCCTATCAACAGTGGAAATCCCCTATGTCAAAGACATAAAAGCTTAAGTGAACAGGGGTTCCTTCTACCCGGAGTGGTAGGACATGTAGGATTCCTAAACAAGGAAGAATTTGTCTTGAAAGATTTCTTATGAACTTCTTTGTTGGGGTCAATGTCATGTTTCTTTGCAAATATTTTGCTAGTGTGGTAGACATGATATTTATACCCACAACCGGATTGTAGAGAGCGTCTATGCGATCATTGTTAATCATGCAATGGATGGGAAGAGAAGATGAATCCAAACGAATTATTTCGGAGGAAAGCTCGACTCTTCTAACCACTCATTGCTCATGACAGACACTAACTCTCCCGAGGTCTTTCCGTTGGAATATCCTCATCAATATTGCATGGCTTGATTGGGTAATATTTGCCTTGTGGCTTCTTCACCTTGTGATAGTTGAAGATGTTTCCAAAATCGAAAACAGATCGGGTTCAATATCTAGCATAAAATCGGGAAGTGGAATGTCTTCCTTGTCTTGCTCAAGACATGGATTAGCGAGTTTGATGGTGTATCGGCAAATGTTTGTCTTCGGCTACTTGAGGTTCTACTTCTAGGAGGTAGTCTAATTCACTGGATAGGATTTGGCCTAGGATTGATCTTGCTTTCTCAGCAGAGATATGCAAGAATGATCCTCCCGAAGTTGTGTCGAGCAATTTTCTACTTGTCTCTACTCGACCTTTATAAAAGTGTTGTAAAAGAATAGGATCTCGGTAGACTAAGGTCCGGGCTCGATGCTAAAAGTGTAGTAAAACGATTCCAGGATGAGGCCAAAGATTCTTCGGGTTCCGCTTAATAGTCGAACCTTGACTCTAAGGTTGACGATTTGGGAGATGGGATAGAAATCTAGGCAAAAGTTGGAGCGTAAGGACCCCCAATCTCCTTGTTGCTTACCTACGGCTTTATCATACCATTGTCTAGCTTTTCCCTTTAATGAGAAAGGAAATAGCTTCCAACGGAGGGTTTTGTCGGACATGCCCTCTATGCGAAGACAAGATCACATGTTTGCTCAAAGTGTCTAATGTGAAGGTAAGGGTTTTCGTCTCCTTCTCCCGAAAAGGATAGGCTTTGGACCAATGCAATCAACCGTGGACTCTCCTATAGCTAGGTGTTTGGATAGGTTGTGATGACTCATGTGGCACTAATTTGGTCTCCGTGGGTGCAGAAAATTGAAAGATAGGAATGGAATTTGAATTATCCATAAGGATAGAAAAAAATAAAATGTACGGAAAAGTAAAGTGCAAAAAAGATAAAAGTATAGGTACAAGGTAGAGCAAGATTTAGGTTATCTAAGCGAGACCGTCTTTCTCCCCGACAACGGCGCCGAAATGCTTGTTGACACTAGATACGCACACGAAAGAATCAAGAGAAATAATCCGCAAGCGCACGGATATCGGTGAGCACTTCACCCAGGAGATAAATCGAGTATCGTATTTGTTTTTATCCGCTAAGAGAAAACGTGCAATAGACTAACCCGATCTTTACTACTACCCCGGGCTGCTAGTCAAGTGAGAATTAAGCGATATAGAGAGAACTCCTTCGTCGTCTTCTTCTAACCTATGGCAAGCTTTGAGACTACTTGTTCTAAGGGGGTACCGAGGAATAGACACCGCAAAGGATGCTAAACCGGGCACAAAGGACCTACCTTACCTACCAACGGGAAGTGGATTACAAAGGTAATAAAGGGATTGTCACTTCCCTCACTACTACCACGGTTCCGGCCGAATAGGGAGCATCTACAAGTGAACCTAGCCTAAGCACCACGCTTATGCTAAAGAACGATTACTCTATTCCCAACGCGAAGCGAATAAAGTAAACTTGTAAACCAAAGAACAATAATAACAACGAACTTACTAGTATTAGAAGTTGAATTGCCGAATGATTTCGAAACCAAGCCTCGGGTTAGGAGACTTGATCCCGCAGTACACTTGGAGAGGAGACACCGACAGTAGGGCTTCCTCCAAATCTACCTCCACTCTATACTCTCTCAATCTCTCTTGATACTAATACCCTATAGAGATAGATCCATTCGAGGGACCCTCCTCTATCTAACTCTCTCTCTAGATTGAAGTCTTGAATGAATTGGAGAATGAATTAGGGTTTCACCCAGGGGCCAGGGGCTCTGCTTATATAGCCCCCTAGGATTAACCACGGCCCTCGGATCAAACCGACCTAAATGGACGATAATTATTGATCTTCAAAGTCGGTGGAGGCGGGATCCGCGAGACTCCACCCGATTGGTGGAGTGGGAGTCGGCCGACTCCTCCTCGGGTCGGCCGACCCGGCCGGTACGGAGTGGGCCCTGAGTTTCGTGTGTCGCCTTCGGAGTCTTCTAGATTATACTTTTTCACCCGTTCGGTCTTTCTCTCTATGTAAACCCGACATGTGGGCCATCTTGGGTAGTTTTGTTGTCACCCCGAAATAGATATTCACCAAAACTCGTGGAATTCTGTCAGTGGTAACCCTATATCTATCAAGTATTTATGAATAGGTCCATTTGCATGCTAAGTTGACGGTTAATTTTATGAGTTAACGACCGTCAACATCCACCATCCTTCAAAGGTGATGGCCTCATGGATGCAGCAAAGCTAGCAGATGAAAATGACCTATCAAGTTTTTGGATTGTTGGATATTTAGTCATTTTACAGCATGCATTAATCCGAAAATACGATAAGCAAAATACTAAAGTATAATGCAAGCGACCGCTTCATATGTGCTACTGATATTTCTAGCATAGCTAAACATGCCTATCATTACAGCAGCAACTACATAAACCATAACAGTAACAGTAAGTGGTTTCGGTTTATACCCCAGCGTGGCACTTCCGGTACCCGCCCGGTACCCGCAGATAGTGAACCACTCGCGTCCATGTCTTCGCCGCTGCCTGCGACGGTGTTGTTGTCGATGACGTCGTCGTCAGCAGCAGCAGGAGCGAAGAATAGGAGCAGTCGTGCCTGTATGGTGCTCCACAAAAACTTGATTTCCCGCCTACCCGAGCAGGTACGCTTGACGGGAGAAGTTCCGGAGGCCTACTACCAGAGACCTCTGTGCGCGCAGAGGATCTGGTCGGAGATGCAGCAGAGCAACTCGAGCTCAGGAAGGAGGTGGCGGCTGGAGAGGGAGAAGCACGGGAATGGAATGAATCCCTAGTGTGCGGACAGAGGCCAAGCCAGCCGGCCCAAGCCCACGGCCTCGGCCTCGGCCTCGGCGCGGCTCCGCGGCGGCGGCGCGCCTGTGTGGCCCCCAGGTTCTCCTTCTCAACTTGTCTATAAGAGCATCCCAATACTCACTATTTAAATTGATTACCCTCTTAGTGATTAATCCATTTGGTACTAATCACTTTTGCACCTAACACTAATTGTGGGCCTTTGAGGTTTATTGAATTATTAGATTTAGTAAATGGGCTTGGCCCAATAATTCTAACAAGTTCAACCCACGCTAATTCCATGCGTGTACCACCGGCGGCGTTCAAAGTCCAAGAGATACGGTTATCTAGTGAACGACATATATTTTCGGTAATGCTCCTACTAGAACGTCCGATTGGTAGGACGGCAACTTTGGGCCGCGGTAACAGCCCATCAAGCCGGTCATCTCTCCTTTTGACGTACACGACCTCCACCCGTGAGTCCGTGACTCTCGTCGTCCCCTCCGCCCCTGATTCCATTCCATTTCCTCGCACCTTCTCGTCCCTTCCGCCGTGTTCGTGCCTCTCTCCCTTGGTGGTCCGCGCGTCGCGCTCGCCGCCGGCTCCCGTGCGCTGCCCCCGGTGCTCCGCCGAGCTCGACCCAGCAGGGTGCTCCTGCTCGTGCTCCATCCCCCCGCCTTTTCGCGCGCACCACACGCCCAGCCGTGTTTCCGTTCACGCGCTCGCTTCCTCCCTCGGAGCTCCTTCCATGGCGGCGGCGCCGGATCCGGCGGCGGTGGCCCCAGATCCGGCGGCGGCGGCCGCGGATCCACAGGATCCGGCCGCGGTGGCTGTGGATCCGTGGGATTCAGCCGCGGCGACCCTGGATCCGGCGGATGCGTCGTGCTGTGGCAGCAGGATCCGCGCGGATTCGCCCATGCAGGCCTGCTCCTCCCCTTCCCTCGCCTCTCTGGCTTCTCCTCCTTCTCCGGGGGGGGGGCGAGCTAGGGTTTCGGCCGGATCTGCCGACGGCGACCGCGGATTTGGCGAGGATGACGGTGGATCCACGCGGATCTCACCTGGTAGGCCTCCTCCTTTTCTGCTCTAATCTCTCTTCCTTTCTCCTCCATCTCTGGTGACGAGCTCACACCCGTTTCTTCTCCACCTCCGGTGGGGGAGTCTCGCCGGAGGTGAAGAAGACGGTGGCGCCATCCCCTGCCGGTGACTGCTCTCCCTCCTTCTCCTCTTCATGCTCGTCATCCTCTTTCTAGATCTGGATCTGATCTCACTTTTTTTTGTGTTTCAACTTTGTGTTTCTCGTTGTTGCAGTGCCTATTCAGTTGATGTTGTAGTAGGGGTTGAGGGTTCCTGAGAGCTTTTTGGTGCCTATCCAGTTTGGCTTTGCTGTTGTTTCAGTGGTCCAAATGTGCATGTTGCAGCAGCTGGTGGCATGTTGTTTTCGTTAGTCGTTTGTGGTGTTATCCTAGTGGGTACAAATATGCATGGTTCGCAGTAGCTCGCAGAATGCTTCACAAGCTGTTTTGTTGTTGTTGCAGCTCTATGCCCTTTTGTGTTTCAGCAGTTTCGCGAACCAAAGTGTTGTAGTAGTTCTCGGGCATGTTGTTTCATTAGAAGACTTGATGTTGTTGTAGCAGTATGCCCACGTGTGTTTCATAAGATGTATTGTTGCTGTGTCGAGCATCGTGTCCATTTTTTGTTTCAGCAGTGTGTTCATGTTTGTTCAACAAAACTGTGTTTATGTTTGTTTCAGATACGACCAGCCCAATGTTTCGGTACATGTTTACTACTTGTTTCAATCGGGGCTCGGTCCTGTACGCTTTGTGATGTTTCATTGTTTTGGCCGGCAATGTTTCTTTGTCTTTTCGTGTGTGTTTCGGTGTGTTTGGCCGGCGATGTTTCAGTTTGTGGGGCGACGATGTTTCCGGGAGCATAGGCGGTGATGGGGAGGGAGACGGAGTAGATCGGCCCTTGCGGGGACGTCGGCGGGGGCGGGCGGCGGTGTCGTGCGAACGAAAAAGCGTGAGGGGGTGGGGCTGTGGGGGACCGCATGCGGGACCCACGAGCCGTGACTGTGCGGGGTGGGAGTGGGGTTTGCGTGGGACACGAGCGAGGGGGCGTTCTTGGGCCGGGCCCCGGCGTCCTATGCTTAGGACGTCCGAGCGCTAGCAACACCCATATATTTTTGGTCAAAATGGGAGAAATAAAGCCTAAAGTGGAAACATTCGTGGCATGCAAATTCTACGGTCGATCGTGATGGCTCACCACGCATTCGGCAAGTAGATAACAATTAAGTCAAACAAAATAAAAAAATATCTGTGCCTCAAACTTCTTATACAGTTGTCTTCCATCATCTATCCACTTAAATAGCTAGGAAGAGGTGGACCAAAAACATCAGTGAAGAGAAATTGTAACAGTAGATATGGATATTCACTTACAATATTCTTCCAATAGTTCGTTAACTTTTCATGAACTATATTCCACCCGTAAGTTAATTTGAATAATTCGTACTAGAATGAGACATGAATGAACAATGGGCAAGGAGGTCGTGAATACTTGCAATTGTTTATTGTCCGGACTACACTAACACTTTTGACACCATTCTTCTTCATGAGCTCCTCGTGCATGTGTATATTTATAGTGCTTTGAATAGCTCACGCAGAAATCTAGACATTATTAACATAACATGGTTATAGACATAAAGATAGCCAAAATAGCAAATGAGTAAACAGTTACTTCTGATCTATTTTTGGAAGTTGAGATGTTGGAGGGAAACAAAATATTTGTTTATTAATATAATAGTTGACCAACTAGGCAGGCCATGCACATAACCATTGTTGGATGGGGTAGCTCTTTGAAAAGAATCGGGTCTCTTTGCTAGTGCACCTAGACTTCATTCATTTATCAAGGTGGTACCCCAATGGCCTCGAGGCATTGACCTTGAAAGCTTTGGCTTTCGACAAGAGTTCATGAAACTATGAAAGGAGGGCGCCAATCAACGTTCACGGCTTGTGTAAATCATTGGGCAAACTAGGGAAATTAGCACTTCTTTTTTAAACTTTAGATGGTGTTTATAAGTCTCTCTTGTAACTGAGCACCTCATGTTCTAGCTAAGCAAGTTTTAGGTGATCATAGATGTGTAGATGGGCTGCTGGCTTCAGATTGTAACCCTGATTGACCAATGAATGAAGTCGCTAGTCACAGTAAAACCATTTTTGGATGGAAGATGGCCCAGTTTAGGTTGTCTTTCCATGGCATGATTGGCTAGAATTACTTCCAAACTTTGCTTGGCAAATACCCGGAGTCCACTACAACATGACTCTTAATAGAAGGCGTTTTGTTAAAGGCATTTTTTTCAAAGTGCCTTAATTTCTTATTATATAGAAGGCGTTTCTTTAGGAAGGCCTCTAAAAGCAATTTTTTAAAGGCGTTTTCTAAAAATGCCTCAAAAACTTACAATAATTAGAGGCGTTTTTCCTAAAACGCCTTAATTGCCTACCACTATTTGAGGCGTTTCCTAAAAACGCCTTTATATGTTGTACGTAGACCTGGACAACGCCGGCCAACTCTAGCTTGGGCACGACACAGGCCATTGGGCCCAAACCGAAAGCAACCAGCACGACACAAGCTCCACCACCTTCAGGCCCACGAGCGACGCACGCGACGTACGAAGCCGCCCAAATCACGTGCGACGCACGCGAACGTACGAAGCCGCCGCCGCTCCGATTAAGCGAGATGTGGGCGGTTTAGAAAAAAAAAAAAAAAAAAAAAAGACAGACGCAGCGGCGGCGGCGACGCCGATCCAGAGGTGACGCGGGCTGCCTCCTGCTCCAGCGCAGGGAGACGACGAGGCGGCGCGACTGCGGGGAAGCTGCGGGGCTGCGTGGAGGCGGCGAGGCGGCAGCGCGGCGCGACTGCGGGGAGACGACGAGGCGGCACGACTGCGGGGAGGCTGCGGGGCTGCGTGGAGGCGGCGCGACTGCGGGGCTGCGAGGAGGCGACGCCGCTTCGTCCGGAGACGTGGCATCGAGCATCGAGCATCGAGAGAATCGGTGAGTTCCTACTCCCCAAATATCTCCTTACTGCTACGAATACTGAGGCAATAGAGGCATGTTAACAACTAGTACTTGTTTTGTTAGGGTCTCATTTATTTGTCAGTATGATTTTGATTTTAGTGTAGCACGGTAATTAAATGTGTGTGAAGGACTGAGTACTTCGATTTTATATGGATCTGAGCTTTTGGCCAATTTGGCCAATTTGTTTGTCACTTTTGGCCAATTTGGTTAAATTGAGGGTCATGTTTTCCAATTCTGTGCAAACTGCAAAGAGAACTTCATATGTCATTTTCAGCCTGATGGAGAATTTACCCATCTATCAGACCATCAATGGGCCATTTTATGTACTAGTTTAGTAGATGTACAACTTTGATAAAGTAATTTTTCTTGTGCAGATTATAGCAACCATTATGTATTATTCCTTGACACATACAGCCAGTTCACATTATTATGATCTGAATTCGTTTTTTGTAGTCCACATTGAGAGTAAGTTCATATTTGCTTTACCATTGGGCATCATTTGACAGAACACCCACATATTGTTCGTCGAGATCATTATTGGAGCCAACATGGACAGGGAGTGGATGAGAGCGCCTAGGTAACACTAGTTAGAAATTGACCCTGTTTTTTTCCTATGTCAAGTACAAATCCGTAGCAAGCTGAATTTCCATTGTTGCATGTTAGGTGGTCAGCTGAGTATGATGAAGGCCTTCGCAACTTTATAGATTTTGCCTTTGCTAGATCAGCCAAGCAGAATAGGATACTTTGTCCTTGCCGTGATTGTGGAAATAATTATTGGGTAGAGGCAAAAGATGTTCGGGATCATTTAATTTCCATTGGGTTCATGGACGGATATTCATCATGGATTTATCATGGCGAGGGCGTATCATCTGAACCTAGTCCTGCTCTACGCTCACAATCAGAAGATGGCGATGCTGAAGATGGTGATGCTGAAATTGATCCAATGGAACAAATGCTAATGGAGGGTTTTGGGATGTATGATGCTGGTGTTTTAGGGGAAGATGAGGGATTTGAGGATGAGGATGAGGATGATAGTGATGCTGAAGCATACTACAAGTTAGTCCGAGATGGGAGCCTCCAAGCTGCAGTTTCTCATTAGGCTCCTTAGGATGAAGAATCGATGGAGGGCAAGCAATGGTTATTTTGATGAGCTCTTGCCTTTAATTAAGGATGCACTTCCAGAGGGTGAGGTGTTGCCAAAGAACTTCCATGAGGCCAAGCAATTCGTGAAGGCTATTGGAATTGGTTATCACTGCATTGATGCTTGTACAAATGACTGCATATTGTACAGGAAAAAATATGCCAATGCCAACTCATGTCCAGTGTGTAAATCAAGTAGGTGGAAGAGTGTGAAAGGTGGAGTTGATGGAAGACGAGTCCACAAAGTTGCTGCAAAGGTGGTTCGACATTTTCCACTAAAGGCGGCTCCAAAGGTTATTCATGTCTTCAAAGACAGCGCATAACATGAGGTGGCATAGCGAAAATCGCACAAAAGATGGCTTGCTACGTCATCCGGCGGACTCTCCAGCTTGGAAGAATTTTGATGCCACACACCGGTGGTTTAGTTCAGAGGTTAGAAATGTTAGGCTTGGGTTGGCAACTGATGGTTTCAACCCTTTTGGCAACATGAATGTGTCCTATAGTGTATGGCCTATCATCTTGATCCCATACAACCTTCCTCCATGGATTTGTATGAAGCAATCAAATCTTATTCTATCTGTTCTTATCCCTGGGAAAAGGGCTCCAGGAAAAGACATGGATGTCTATATGCAATTAGTGATTGATGATCTCCTTGAGTTATGGAAGCATGGTGTCATGACTTATGATGTATCTTGTAATAAGAAGTTTCGCCTACATGCAGCACTGCTATGGACAATAAGTGACTGGCTTGGACGGGGAGTATTATCTGGAGAAAGTATAGCAGCATGCTCCCATTGTCTCCTAGACACATGTTCGCTTCGGTTGAAACATGGGCACAAGACCTGCTATATGGCACATCGTAGATTCTTAGATGCTGATCACAGGTTCAGATTTCAAGCTAGACTATTTGATGGTACCCAAGACTTTCGTGAGCCTCCTGTTCAACTTTCAGGTTCTGAAAGAGATGTTCCTTCAGGTTCTGAAAGATGCAAAGTTCCCTGCTGGATATGCATCCAACTTGCATAATAAGATTCTTGTCAAGGAGAAGAGAATAGTTGGGGTAAAGACACATGATTGTCACATTATAATGTGTGACCTGCTACCCTTAGCTATTAGCAACATTCTACCAGATAGAGTTTCCATGCCACTGATTCGTCTTAGCAATTACTTTAAGAAATTATACTCAAAGGTTATCTGTGTTAGTGAGATTGAAAGATTATTTGTTTTCTAGTAAGGTGATAATAAGAAATATTATTTGTTTTCTAGGTCACCTCAGGAAGTGATGATGATGACTTTCCAAGCAAGTTCATGGATGAACAGAGAGAATATGAACAGCTAGTTTTTATGCACAATGAAAAAGATAATCAACATGAAGATGACTCTGATGACTCAGAGTACACCGAGGAAGAATATGAAAGTGAAGATGACTCTGGGTATGAAGACGATGAGGAAGAACTTGAAGATGACTTAGAGCATGAAAATAACATTCATGAGATCAATATGCATGGTAATTTGTGTTTACATCATTAGTTTTTACTTCATTCGAGCTCTGCATGCTTTAGCTCTTGTTTATATCTTTGCAATTGAGGATATCAACTAGTAAGTAGTAACTACGGACAAATTTTAAGGAACTTGCAGTTACACAGCATAGTGTTAAAATTGATACCATAATTTGTTTTGCATACCGAAAGGAAAAAAAAGGAATGTGAGAGGGCCGACTAAGATGAAGAGGATGTGGAAAGAGTATGATCCTAACAGCAAGATCCAGTTGAAGTTCAATAGATATGGCCAGCCATGTGGATTGAAGACCTGTAAATTAATAAATTAACAAGCTTCATTGGATGCCTTGTTAGAGGGAAGGAAATCTCTTTAGCACACCAAAATTGGAGTAAGGTAGATAAATGTCACAAAGAGAAGTTGTGGACAACTGTAAAGGTACATGGGCACAATCTGCACTTATTTACTTGATGACTTTAAAATCTCTTGTTGATTAGAAATGTAAATTCGTGCAGGGATTTTTTGCCATTGATGAGTCTTACAAGTCTTGGGTTTTGAAATCTGCAAGCAAGAAGTGGAAAGATTTCAAGGTTGTCTTGAAGAGGAAGTACTTTGATCCTGGTTTGTCTAGGAGACAAAATATCAGTAATGGTTGTTGCAAGAGGATTCCAGCACCTCAATGGGAGTGGCTGGTGAATTATTGGACATCAAATGCTGGACAGGTACACTGTGCTAGCTTAATTATTCCCAATCAGTGCTTGTTTTGCTGTACTAAAACTTCAGACTTCTTACTAAATTAGCTAACTTGTTTCCTGAACTTTATGTATTTATTTAGCTTAAATCTCAGAAGAACAAGGCAATTAGGGCACTGCAATTGAATGGAAGGCACACCACTGGCTCAAGAAGTAATGCAGTTGTGTTAGATCAAATGGTATTTCCTGGTTGCAGATCCATTATTGTTGTTGACCATAAATCAATGTTTGCCTTTGCATGTTACCACCTAATGTACTTAATACAGGAACTAAAGGAAGGAAGACTAATAGGCCGTGCTGAGCTCTTTGTAGAAACACATACCACAAAAGATGGACAGCCCATTGATGATTACAGCCTTGAAAAAATTGTATGTTGTATTCTTCCTCTTCCTGGTTTATTACATTACTTAAGGTTGGTGATTTATTTGGTCATAACTTTTTTGAAGGATGAAATCCGCAAAAGATTTGAGGAAGACCCTTCTCTGGCTGCTGAGGATACCCATGACAATGACTTATTCTCAACCTTGTTCCCAAAAGAGAGGAGTGGAAGGAGGACTGGCCTAGGTCTATTAGCAGGTGGTGTGGGCTCTGCTCGCATATCTGAAGCCCTATTTGATGTGCAAGAAGTGAAGGAAGAAAATAAGAAGCTTTGGGATGTGGTGAATACTCTAATGTCAAATCAGACCAAGTTGGAGCAGCAATATAATGAACTGAAAGGTCAAGTTTCAGCTTCCCAAACATGCCTTCCTACTGAAAGGGATGGAATAGTAACTGGCCAACATTTGCATGACAAGAATGGTGATAATCAAGGATCAGTTTCACATTCCAATAGGAGACATGGAGTAGAACCTGAGGTAAATTGTGTCCATTTGAGTTGATTTGCTGATTAGCTGTAGTTTGTAATTAGTTTTGTCTTCAATTCTTAGGACACTAGGAATGCTATGATACAAAGACTGCAAAAAATGAAGAGAGAGACAGCAGAGCAAACACTTCTGGGAAATGACAAGGAAAACACACCTCCACAAAGCCTTCCAGAGACATCGAACAAGCCACGAAGATTTCAGACACCACTTCATAAGGTGACTATTGTGCCTTTTCTCATATATGTCTTTTCTAACTAAATAGAGATAGATGATAGAGTCAGGAGTCATCTTTGTAGGATGAGATGGAAGATATGAAGTGTGGTATGGAGGTTGGTTTGGCATCTCCAAATAGTAATATGGTGGTGGCATTAGGGACCATCCAGAGAACTGATAGGAAAGCTAAAGCTAAGGATGGCCAACCATTAGCGGATTACATTGAGGTACTAGTGAGCATTGTTTACAAACAAACAACCAAATTGCCTCGTGCACATGGGAAGATGCAGAATCTGGGAACTGCTACCGCCCATTGCATCCCATGGCCTCGGCAAAATGTATGATTCCTAAACTCAAAAATAATTATTCTACGGATTGTTTTGTTAATTGCTAATCATAAAAGTTTACCTTGATACAATGCAGATCATTTGTTCGGATCTAAGTCAATTGCAGTCTAAGGTACGCCCTATCTTAATTACTGTCACTTACTCAACTTTGGCTTGAAGTATGATGTTTTCGCTGTAGTTTTGTAGCTCCACTAGCCAAATTACAGAGAACAAAGTAAAGCAAGATAAACGCCAAATTGATTCACAAAAAGTGACAGAAGGCAAGACATCAAGGAGGAAGGTGTGTAAAGAGAAACCAAAGGAAGCTACATCATCCAAGATTGATCAAAGTCGCACCAGCAACATACATATAACAACATCTCGTTGTTAGTACAAACTAAGAAAGAATCTCTTACTGGAAAACTGCACATATTTACATGCTTGTTGCCTGTCCACCTTGCTTCAAAATATCTGAACTGAACTGTTATGTTGCTGGAAGCTACATCATTTTTGCATCGACTTGTTTGGCTGTACAGAATGGTCATGTGCAGTGCGATTTACTCCACTAAACTGAACTGAAATATCTGAAATGAAAGGTTGGGGAGTGCTACTGTCTACAGAAACTAGAATAGTGCTGAGAAATCAAAGTGAGGCCTATTTGCTTGCAACTATGCTCTGTTTTTCGACTTCTTTGAGAGGTCACTTCACATCATGTAATCTGAAGCTAGTGCTAGTTGATTATTGCTTACACCCTAGCTTACACCCTGATTCTGTTCAGTACTGGAGTCTTGTGATCTTGTTTTTTTCTTAAGTTGTTGACTGAAGTTGCTCTCTAAGTAACTATGCTGATGCTTTCTTGTGTATTGCAGAAACATAGAGCGAGCGAGAGCAGGGAGAAGAAGTATTGCAGACCTTTGGATTTGATAATGGCAAGAAGCTTTGTTGGTGGCCTGTCACCATTCTCTTTCTAGTACTAGTAGTTATATATAATATGAAACTGAGTTATAGGTACTTGTCATTGTAATTTGAGCATCTTATTGTCCAGACCTTGAATGAAATGTGCTGGACTCGAAAAATAACACGTGTAGATGAATTTTATAGCTGCACAAGAGTATATGAGAACATGCTTTAGCATGGTTAGTGTGACTATGAATTGGAGAAATGATTCTATTGTTCGGAAGCATCAATTGTTAATGTGTGATATCATTATTAATATGCTAATTTGATATTGGTAGATAGGGTTGCATGGATACCTTTGTTTAGAGGCATTTCTAATAATGCCTCCATTGACATTGAAGGCAAATTTCAGAGTGCCTTTAAAAGGTATTTGAGGCAGCTAGAAAATGCCTTCAAATGTTGATATTCAAAGGCATTTTGGAAAAACGCCTCAAAAGACTTTTTACTTCTAAGCTATTTGCGGCGTTTTAGAAAACGCCTTAAAAAGTCTTTGAAGGCATTTTGATCACTTTTGGAGGCATTTTTAAATGCCTTGTATGATGAGTCATGTTGTAGTGGTCCTTCATATTAGCTCATACAATGGTAGTGCCTCTGATCTCACAAAACAATAATATGAAAGCATAAGGGCCTCAACATACTCATGATTCTTTTTTTAGCCTTATATGTATAGCATATTGCTAGCTATAACTGAAATTAAATCTAGAGAATAATATCGTATTATGTGGCAAGCGCATATTTATCTACATACTCTGTTTTGCTGACTTCGAGAAATTGGAGAGAAACAAAACATACTCTGTTTTACGCTTCACAATGATTGATTGAGATTACATATGTGCACAAATTTGCTACAAGACTTCGGAGTGTATAACAGTTTTAGGATCAGTTTAGTTATTATACAAGCTCACTTATAAAATTCTACTTGGTTTGAGGATTCGATATAGTGTCAAGTATGAGTACTCTTATCTCAGGATGGGAGGACTAAAGAATTTTATTAATCGATCATGTATTTAATTGATTATCACAAAAATGGTTAATTAGTACTCAAGCCTATGTTGCCAGTATAGGAATAAACACGACCTGCTCCTAAATATAATCATTTATAAGTTACCAAAGAGTGTATGTCATCAAAAGGAACAATCCTATACTGGAATGCTACCAACATAAATAAAATAAATCCAAAATAAAATACCTTCTGCATGCTTATCCATTACCTTATTACAATATTGTTCAATATGGAGCCAGTGTTGTCGGCAATAAGAACACAAAATAACATAGTACATTGATAAAGTTGCAAACAAAACAATATGGATATCATGGTAGCAGTCAGGCTATCACACCATGAGCATGTAGTCAAAAAGCAAATAATACAACTGGATTGAGTTCGGTATCAGTTAAACAGGTAATGATTTCTATGTGTGAAGTCCATCATTTGTTACTAAACTTGATACGACGTGTCATCCCAGTCTCTACAATAGCAAATCCATCGCTTAGATCCTCAAACTTGTTCGGCTATGTCATCCCCAGTGCCTAAACATGGAAATCACTCATTTATGTCTTTAAACTTGTTTAATTTTGTCATCCTGATCCATAAACTTGGTCTTGGCTCTCATCCGGGTCAAAACAGGGCGATCTAAAACAAATATTAAAAATAATTCATAATTTTTTATATGAACTCGAATGAAGACAATCTTTTTTTTAAGGGAACGGGAGGGGCTTGAGCCCCTACTGGATTTTATTAAAAATTTAAAAAGAGTTTACAATCTCCAACCTGGAGTCATTTCAAAATTGCAGCCCTCCACTATCTATAGCTTTGTACTTGAAAAGTTTTTGAATTAAAACTACTTTAGGGTGCCAAAATATTGTTATATGTTTATACACTTTGAAATTTGGAATTTAATATTAATCAAACGATCTTAGATATTGACATGGTCTATATGAAAGTTATAGTTCTCAATATGATTTATAATTTTATTTGAAATCGTTTAGTGTCCCAAAATTTAACTTTAAATTTTAAATTTCAAATATGTAAACGTACAATAATATTTTGGGGCCCTAAACACTTTTAATTCAAAAACTTTTCAACTACAATGTTGTAGATTACGTCAAGTGCCACAATTTGGATATAAACTTCTTTGTTTATTGGAGTGGATATGCAGGTGTAACCGACTAATTAAGCTCCCCAACCGGCACGCTCATGCCACGTGACCACTGCATGCCGTTTAGTTTCATCTAAACATTGGAGCGTCTAAGCCGTGTGGCGGATCCACTGATCATCTCTTCTCGGTTGCGACGAAAGCAGTTTGTTTCTTCCGGTCAGCCAGGTTAGCTTGAACGATGGAAAAGGTGACAGAAACCTAATAGTTGTATTCCTGTTTCCAGCAAGGACGTGTACATAGGGACTGATACTATAACATCCCAAAAGCTCACACGTAATATGGCACCAAAAGTCATGTGTCCAACAATTGATGATATACACATGGTAAAGCTCAATAACCACCAAGGGAACGAGATAATTTCAACAAGTGAGATACATCCTCATATAAGGTAAACTAGTCATCACCAAACCTAAGCAAGCTTGTCACCGTCTCTCCCAAAACCTTAATACACGGCTTTCATGCCATAGTCCAAAATCATAATGCATATATGCAATGCAAATGCCATGTCTCCTCCCTTCATAACCATCAAGGTATAGGTATGATGCCAAATAATTATGCTCAATAAACGATGCTGTCGCAGCTAATGTGCGATATAAATCCATATGCCAATGAATGAATGAATGAGATGCAATGTATATACTACATACAGATAGATAAAAATAGTCACATAATATATTGGGTTTTTGCACCCGTCTTCTGAAAGCAAACTAAGAAGCATGCAGTATTGGTAGTTGTCTCTGGAGCTAAAAAACTCCGCGCACATCGATAAGATTTTTTGACCCATATATCACAAGCATCGATCTGCCCACATGTATGATGCATCCTCATCAACTGGTAACAGTATATGTGCCCACGATACGGGTTTTTGCACACGTCTTCTGAAAGCAAACTAAGAAGCATGCAGTATTGGTAGTTGTCTCTGGAGCTAAAAAACTCCGCGCACATCGATAAGATTTTTTGACCCATATATCACAAGCATCGATCTGCCCACATGTATGATGCATCCTCATCAACTGGTAACAGTATATGTGCCCACGATACGTCTGATCGATTGAATCGCTACTAAATCTGCTAATTGTCAGCATCTGCTAACCGCAATAACAAGAATCACACAATTCTGGTTTGTTTTATTTGATTTCGGAGTAAAGGGATGGGATCCTCAGTTAATTGCATATCTGTGTTAATCCTACGTAGATATATGTCATTATGACATTCCTAATATATAGTCCGTACTCCAGGTACTGTACGTGAGTGATGAAGCAGCTACTAGGGCATGCAACCCGATGAATATAATTAATTGCTAGCTCAAGCTCAACAGTAAAGAGAAGAACAACAGTACTGTATTAGCTAATACAGTAAGCTTTAATGTTTCAACCAATGTATGCATCATTACCTAATACAGTAAGCTTTAATACAGTACTGTATTAGCTACTGATACAGTACAGAGAAGAGCAACAGTACTACAGCAGCCATCGCCTGTACGCAGCTAGGATCGAGTAGGGTCTATGTAGGGTTGTTGGCACGGCCATCGCCTTAAACTACTCTATATATTAGCTAGTATGGGAATGCTCGATCAGGTTCCTCACACGTACACTCTACGTGCACGTATGCGCAGGCGGGTAAACCCTTCGCCGGTGACAAAAAAACGCCGAGGAGAAGGAGTCTGACAACGTGAAACACGGATGTTTCATATGTTCCTGACATCCATCTCCAGTGGGTCCACCTGTTAATTAGGGTGGGTAGAAAGATTTTTGAGTAACAAATGATTTTCAATTCCTACGCTCTTTTATAGTATAGATATATGTATTCATGTGTATTGTGCTATAAGATATGGATGTTGATCGGAACTCTGGTTTGATTTACTACAAATTATAACCTTTGAGAGGTGCCTATCCATGTTTTAACTTAACTACAAGTCAATGTTCATGTTGTTTGGTTCAATTCTATAAGAAATGAAAGCACAACATAGAAATCAGCCCTTGCTCCAAATGCCGCAGCCCAATAACACATTTCGCTAGCTGGCTCAAGCCTCTAGGAGGTCCATTACAATTCCTTGTTCATGGCGCATCTGCATGGTTCTTTTCCCCTTGCTGTTCAAGAGTGTTCCAGTAACACTACCGGAATCGGCCTGTTTGCCGATGGCCGCCAAGTTTGCCGATGGCAAAGTGGTCGGCCATCGGCAAACCACCTACTTTGCCGATGGCAAAGTGCGGCCATCGGCAAACAGGCCTTTGCGATGGCCCCAGCCATCGGCAAAGCACGGCCATGGGCAAAGCCATACTTTGCCGGTGGCCAGGCCATCGGCAAAGGCCCATTTCTGCCGATGGCCGGGCCATCGGCAAAGCCCGGCCATCGGCAAAATTGGCCCAGGGCCGACGCCGTCGGGTGCCGGCCGACGCCGTGCCCTTTGCCGATGGCCGGGTCGTCCGGCCATCGGCAAAGCACCCACTTTGCCAATGGCCACGGCCATTAGCAAAGCTGGGCCACGTGGCTGCCTCGGGAGCTGCCGGGCCCACGCGCTGCCATCGGCAAAGTGGCTTTGCCGGCGGCCTTCTCGGCCGTCGGTAAAGTTTGATTTTTTTATTTTTCCTTCCAGTTTTTTACGGTGCCTTCCTACCTCAAATACAACCCACCTGCAAAAATTGGGACCATTTTGAGTTTTTTTTTGCTATATTTCGTGAATTATTTCTGTTTCTTTGCAATTTTCCGGCAACTCCAATTTTGAACTGCAGGTACATGAAATAATGGAACTTTTTGATCCGAAACATGGTATTCATGATGCTCGGAGTATGTTGAGGCCGTATCCAGCACCTCGCATAAAATTATGACCATTTTACCGTCGTAACGTGGGGAGTCACGTGCACGGAAAGTGTTTTTAAATTATATAAAATCCAAACGAAGTCGGAAATTGACGAAACTTGACGAGTTGTGTGGCCATGGCATGCGGAGTCTGTGGTAAAAATTTCAAAAAGTTTGGAGCAAGTTGTGACATCGGATGGCCAAAACCCCGCGCGTCGGGGAGGCCCACACCGCCGCCTTCCACCGCCCCGACCTCCCTTCCTCGCCGGTCACCATCGCCGCTCCGAGCTCCCTTCCTCGCCGGCCGCCGTCGCCGCCCGAGCTCCCTTCCTCGCCGGCCGCCGTCGCCCGCCCCGACCTCCTCGCCGGCCGCCGTCCCCCGCCCGCCCCGACCTAGAAGCCGCCACCTCGGCCGAGGAGAAGGCAGCGGCAGCAGGAGAGGAGCAGGAAGAGAAGGCAGCAAGAGAGGAGGAGGAAGAGAAGGGAGGAGGAGGAAGAGAAGGCAGCAGGAGAGGAGACGAGGAAGAAGGGAGAAAGAGGAGGAAGAAAAAGGGAGAAAGAGGAGGAAGAAGAAGAAGGTGAAGGAGGAAGAAGAAGAAGGAGAAGAGAGGAGGAGGAGGAGGAGAAGGTCCACGCTGTCTGTCCACGTTCCGTCCACGTTGTTGACGCCGTTCGTCCACGCCGTCCGTCCACGTTCGTCCTCGCGCGTCGCCGGAGGAGAGGTAAAGCTCTAGGGTTATCTGCCATCGTGTTGTTTCTGTGTTGACGGCCTTCGTGCCATTGTGATGTCAGCCTTCGTGCCGCTATGTTTATCGGCCGTCGTGCCGCTATGCTTATCGGCCTTCGTGCCGCGGTGGTTGTTGGCCTTCGTGCCATGTTTTTTTGCAGGTTTTGGAACCTTCTCGTGCAGGGGAGGTGCTGCCGAAATTTTGAGTGGCTTCTAATCTTTTTTTCTCTTTTTGAAGGAGGAGGACCTGTGGGAGGTACTCGGTGACAACGATCTTCTTCTTGGGCGTTGCGGGTCATCCTGCACCGCGTCGACTCTCCTCCGGCCAGCTACCCGCCTCTGCGCCGCCACCCTAGGTATAAATCACCACTGTGTCTTATAGCTGTTGTAAGTACATTGCGTAACCGCGTTAGGTGTCTCCCGTCCGAAAGAGATTCGTGGTCGTTGGTATGCGATCGGTGCATATCTGCGACGGTTTCTCTTCGGATTGTCCACGTTTTTGGACGGCCGAGGATGCGTAGATGGGTTAGCTTCCATGTTCCGCCCCCGTCCAGGAGTCGGAGTTTCGGCGGCCCCTCCCCGTTGTTCTCCGGATACACACTCTCCCAGTCGGGACGTGTATCGGGAGAACAGCGGGGAGGTCTTGCGGAAATTCCGTCTCGGACGGAGCGAGCATGGAAGCTAACCTCATCTACGCATCCCGAGTGGGATTAGGACCTACCCTTCACCTATTAGATGGTAGGAACGCCTTGTAGATGCAGCTCTTGTTTTTGTTACTAGCTTACATTGGCGCATGACAGAGGATGGCTGACCGTGAGTGGATGTACACGGGGTTCAAAGACTGGACAGAGGAATGGATAAAGGGGACCAATGAGTTCCTAGAGCAAGCATTTAGCCCATCTGCTAAAGGGTCGATTCGGATGTTTTGTCCCCGTGCCAAGTGTAAGAACGAGACAAGGAAAGAGAAGCGGCCGATGTGGCAAGATATTTGGAAGTACGGATACGTTCCAAACTACACCCGATGGACTCTCCATGGGGAACGCAAACGGCTTAGGGAGGCAATGGTGATACCGGACCTCACGGGGTTTGATGCAGATGCCAGAATGGCAGACTTGCTGGTAGACGTTGGCGCCTGTGAAGGAACGGAGGTGGAGGAACAAGATCCAGAGGACACAGAAAGGGCGTACTACACCATGATGGAGGCGGCACAGCAGCCCCTTCACGTGAACACCCACATTTCTAAACTGGATGCCATTTCACGCCTAATAGGCTTGAAGTCGTCACTGGGCATCAGTCGAGAAGGTTTTGATCTCGTGTTGGCGACGGTTGGCGGGCTGCTTCCGGTGCTTCACGTGTTGCCGAAGAGCACGTACGAGTCACAGAGGCTCCTTCGAGCACTCAAGATGCCGTATGACCCGATCCAAGCTTGTAAGAACGGGTGTGTCCTGTTCCGGGTAGACGAAGAGACAGCAACACACTGTCCGAAGTGCAAAGCCTCTAGATACGTGGAGGTAGAAGGCAGTGATGGCAGTAAGAAATAGTCTAAGATCCCCTTGATGGTGGTTAGGTACCTTCCTGTACTACCGAGGCTGCAACGGCAGTACATGATACTGGAGTCCGTGAAACAAATGACGTGGCAAAAGAATGGCAAAAGATACAGTGACAAGATGCAGCACCTAGCGGATGCTGAGGCATGGAAGCACTTCGATGCCATGAATCCTGAAAAGGCCAAGGAGGCTCAGAATGTACGCGTAGCACTGGCAACAGATGGGTTCGACCCGTTCGGGATGAGTGCGGCCCCGTACACTTGTTGGCCCGTGTTCGTGATCCCCCTGAATCTTCCCCCCGGCGTCATGTTCGAACCCAAGAACGTGTTCTTGATGCTGATAATACCTGGACACCCGGGCAACAATATGGGTGTGTTCATGCAGCCAGTGTGGGATGAACTGCAGAAAGCATGGGAAGAGGGGGTACTGACGTACGACCGAGCAACAAAGACGAACTTCACAATGCATGTGTGGTACCAGCACTCAATGCATGACTTCCTGATAAGGATTGGAGGAGGGAAGCAGCACGGCCGGTACTACTTGGCCAACAGTGCCATCGACCCGTCCTTTGTTGAGACGCTGACCGAGATCCACAGGAGAGAACGGGAAAGTGGGGGCGGATCGTAGATCCCCATAGCGCCTCGGCAGCCGAGCAGCGCGCAGATGATCACCAATCTTCAGGTAAGTGGAGTTTCATGATGTAGCCTGCCTTCATGATGTAGCTTGCCTTCAAATAACATCAGTCGTGCTGGTGTAATATTGCAGGCCACGATCGAGGAGATGAGGGCCAGGGAGGAGGAGCGGGAGGCGGCCATTGGCGAGGATTGGCGAGGATGGCGGCGCGGGATCGGGCCCATCGGGAGTAGGTGGTGGCAGCGACGGCGCACTACCGGCGTCAGTTGGCAACGGTGTCAGGACACTTCGCGGCCCAGATCCCGGGAATGGAGGCGCCTCCTGCCTCGATCTACGCTCCACCACCGGTAGTTCCACTGCCTGGTGCACTGCCTCTTCCTGGACTTGGTCGGGTGAGTACATTGCCTCTCGCTTTAGCTTGTCGCGTCAGTTGGCCTTCGTGCCCATGTTTGGTGGTTGTTGGCCTTCGTGCCCATGTTTGGCCTTCGTGCCATGTTTTTTGCAGGTTTTGGAACCTCCCCGTGCAGGGGAGGTGCTGCCAAAATTTTGCAGGGGAGTTGTACTAATTACATCACTTGTTCTTTGTGCAGGCACCGTCGGCGGGTTCGAACCCGACTCCAGGTGCTAGCCCAACAGCGGGAGCTTCTCCACAGGGTCCTTCTCCACCGCACGGCTGGCCACCGTACCAGAGCTTCCCCACGCAGCCGTACTGGGGTCCTCCACCGCCGCAGGGGTACTCGTGGCCGCAGCACGCACACTCCGGGCCTGCCGCCTTCCCTCTGCACCCGGGGCACTCCGTCCCTGCCGTGCTCCCTCCGCAACACGTCGGCCACTGGCAGTATGGTGCGGCCGCGCAGCCGAGTTGGTCTCCGTGGGACGAAGGTGCTGGGGGCTCTGGGACCCCCGGGGACGGCGCCTCTAGCTAGGTTTAGCCTTGTAGCTTGTGAGACATGTATGGATAACTTGTGACATGTTTGCTTGTGACTCGGATATGTTTGGATTGTTTTGGACATGTATCGATGCGTATATGTGCTTAAAATCGTATTTTATTGCTATATATGTTGGTTATATGCTATATATGTGGGTTATATCATATATATGTGATGCATGTGTTAAAATGTAATGTAAATGCAAAGAAAACAGAAAAAAAAAATTTCCAGGTGTGCCGATGGCTAGCCATCGGCAGACCTGGGATTATGCGTCAGCAACACTGACCATAACTTGGCCATCGGCAAAGCCTTTTTTATTTTTTTTTAAATTTTTTGCCGATGGCCTTCGCCATCGGCAAACTTGTTGCCGACGGCCGAGGCCATCGGCAAAAAAATTTCAAAAAAAAATAGAAAAGGCTTTGCCGATGGCTTCATCACGTCGGCCATCGGCAAAGCCGCCGTCGCCTGACGGCGCGTCGGCTGACGTGGCGCCTTTGCCGATGGCCACGTGGCCATCGGCAAAGCTTGCCGATGGCGATGTCGGTGGCCATCGGCAAAGTCGGCTTTGCCGATGACTTTTGCCGACGGGGCTTTGCCGATGGCCATGTCGAATGCCATCGGCAAAGCCTTAGCCGACGGTAAAACACGCTTTGCCGATGGCGGCCGGCCATCGGCAAAAAGCGCGATTCCGGTAGTGTCAGATCCCCACAAACATTCTTTTTTACATGCATAACATCGATGTTGTGGCAAACTGCAAGTCTTTCCAATAAGGTAGTTCCCATTGAATTGGAGTCTTTTACTCCAGTGCCGTCAAAAAAGTTGGTTTGCTCTTCCACGTCCTTGAAAGATGGCCTCTATCATGTATGTCCCTGTGTCTCGAAAGTTTTCTCTCCCACGCCATTCGGTCCGTTTTCAGCGCTAACGGTCTGAACTGACATGTCAAAAGCCCGTTTTGCCCCCACAGTAGGGTGGCGCAAAGGGGATGGCGCAATTTCTGCTGCATGGCGGCACTGTTCCCTTCCTCTTTCAATAATAGTAAAAGCCATTAATAGTAGTGAGGTTAATGATTCGTTGCTTTCTGAACCGTGATTCTCTCAAGTGGGTACGTAGAACAAACCTTATTTTTGGTAATACTTTTTACTTTCTTCATATTTTAGTAGTATTTTTCTTTCTTCAGTCTGTAACAATTTGAAAGTATTTTACTTTCTTTATTAGGTAGTATTTTGAATCACATTAGTAATAATTATTACTACTCATCGCATGATATATTAGCCGAAGATGCCTAGTTTCCTGATGCCGACCATAACGACAGTACAATTTTAAGGAAGTTATTGATTTGTGCATGCTTACTAAAGGAGGTATTTTTCGCAATTAACTGTACCTGCCTATAATTAAAGAAGTTAATGACCTATATATAATTAAAGAGGTTAATAATTTGTTCTTTTCAAAATATCTATACTTTATACGACAAGATCCATCAGTTCCTGGCGTTCATCCATAGAACGCACGAAAACAAACACTGAGCCAGTCGAGTGAGGAGCCGGAGTCGGGGATGCAGTGGAGGCCGAGCCCCGTCGCCAGCAGATGAAGGCGGCCTGGCCCCATCGAGGCCATCACCGGAGGGCGGGATGGGAGTAGGCGGAGCGGCATCTTCGACCAGACGAAGGGGCGCTGCCGCCGCAGTCGCCAGGGAAGCCGCAGCCTCGCTTGTCATCCAGGATGGGAGCACCAGGGGACGCCGCCGCCGCAGTCGCCAGGGAAGCCGCCGCCTCGCTTGTCATCCAGGATGGGAGCACCAAGGGACGCCGCTGGTTGCCGTGTAGGAGGGTGGGGCGCCGCCACCATGGAGAAGGAGAAGACGCCGCCGGTGGGGGCGATGGAGGCCCCCAACGCCGCCGCCAGGAGGCTGTTGGACTGCCGCCAGTGGGGAACGTGGGCCAAGGGAGGCAGTCGGCAACCGCCGCCGCCATGGGCGACCAGAGGGATGCGCGCCGGTGAGCGCGAGCAGGGAGCAGCAGAGGCGCCGCGGTTAGGCTCTGCTCACCGTGGTCCGGCCACCGTGCGCATCGGAGAGGGAGGCAGGGCCGGCGGCCGGAGCCCTGCTCCGCCCCGCCCCGGGTGAGAAGGGGAGGGAGGCAGAGAGAGAGGACACAACGAGGAGGATAAATGAGGGGTATTTTAGACTTCTTGACTGCATGGACCCACTCGTCAGAGCTTCCAAACGGCGGAAACCAGTGGAATCCAAACGGAATGGCATGAGAGAAAGAAGTTTCCAAATGTGGGGACGTACACGGTAGAGTCTAACTTTTAGGGACGTGGAAGAGCAAACCAACATTTTTGATGGCACTGGAGTAAAAGACTGATTTAATTGGCATCTTCTTTCAATTCATACCAACAACTGTTTTTTTCAGAAAACCAGGTCTCCTCTGCTTTTATATTTCAAAAAGCGAAACACCAAGTTTGAGTGCATATTTGGCGCCAACGCTTTACAGAATAGTCCCAAGGCCGTAATCAGAAAGTTCAGAATGAAAATTAACGTAACCACTCCTAAAGCTCGTGTATCGCTCCGCCGGCCATCATCAGGTGGAGTCGAAGTTGCAGTGCCCGAGACCAAACGCTGAGCATCCAATGGTCCCGACCTTGATGAAGTTACTCTGTCCCACATCAGTTGAGGCGGCAATGAAGCTTTTTCCTCCAAGTTGACGATCAGCAGCCTGACAGCCCTCACCCCCTCCGGTTTCATCATGGCTTCCCATCTTCTCAGCATTCTTGCGATCTTCAGTAGTAATTCCTTTAGCCCCATCCAATCGTGCCCCAGAAAACAGCATTCATCTTGAAATTTCCTAAGGACCACAATACAGCCGAAGAAATGATGTTGGTAACTCTATGCTTTTTATCAGCAATCCAGAAACGGGTGACAAATTCAAATTCGCCAGTGCCTCCCCGACCCCCGAGCGCCCCCGTCTCGGGCGACTCGGGCGATTCCGCCACCGCCGCTAGCTCCCCCGCCGCCGGCTCCCTCCGGCCGCCGCTGCCGCCCTCCAGTTCGTGCCGGCGGCGGCGGCCAGCAGTGGCTGCCCCCTAGAAGGGGCACCGCCCGCCTCTCGCCCTTCCTCCATCCCCCGCTCTCCTCCCCCCCTCCACCCTTCCCTCCGGCGACGGCGGCTGCCCGGTGGCAGATCCGGCCTCCTGGAGGTGGATCCAGCCACCGGTGTGCGGGATCTAGGGTCCGGCCCCCATTTCGTCCGGTGGTGGTGGTGCCAGGCGGCGGCCATGGTGGTCTGCGCCTTCCTCGGCCAGACCCGACACTCTAGGGTGTGGATCTGGAGCCCGGCCCCCCGACTTGGGCTCCGCCGGTCTGGCGCCCTGTTCCGTCAGTCCAGCACCCTGGTGTGGTCGGCAGGCGGTGGATCTCGCACTCCCTGCGCTGCAGTGCCCGGTCTGGGGGCCCACATCGACACTTTCCGGCTGTGCCATCACATCGTGGTGATGTGGGCGGCATCTTCGGTGGTGCGACTGCGACGCCATGGTGGCGTGATTGGCGCGTGCCCCCGATGGTTCGCCGGCAAGTGAGTTGACGTCGACTGGTGCGGCAACTTCCTGCGGGATTTGCGCCGAGATGGGTGGCGCTAGGCGAAAGCCTTGCCGTCGGGCCGTTCCCCTCCTTGGAGGCATCTGTCGTTGAGCGACCCCTCTACTGCGAGCGTGAAACTTCATGGTGAAAACCTTGACCGTTCTGGTCAGGCAGCGGCGGCGCTCTGCGTCGCAGCCCTTCTTGAAGGCGTTGCCTTTGAAGTTCCAGGCCATGGTGCGTGGGGCCGCCTCGGAGCTGCGCTTGGTCGTCTTGGTCTTCTTCATTGTTTGCACTCAGCCTTTTTGCGCGTCGTGCTTGTCTTCATTGTGGTATGCCTAGTTGTTGAGAGTGGTAGTCGTAGTCGTCTGTTTGGGCGGATGCTTTGCCGCCGGTGTTCCTTTCAAGTTCATCCTCCTCGCCCGTGGTCCTCAGGGTTTGGCCTTAAGTGACTCGAAGGAGTGGACGTTGTGTTTGTTGTTCGGGCGGATGCTTTGCCGCCGTGGTGCGCTTTGCCACCGAGGACGTGCCTCCGACATGTTGGTCGTAGAGTTCGCTGAGGTGGGGACGGATGCATGGCCGTCGGGTGTTCGGGCGGATGCTTTGCCGTCGTAGTCAGCTTTGTCACCGAGGACGCATTTCCGGCAGCTTGGCCGTTGAGGTCGCTGAGGTGGGGACGGATGCTTGGCTATCGGGAGTTCAGCAGATGCTTTGCCGCCATGTCTCGCTGTTTCGTCTACGGCTCCTTTCACTACAGGCTACCTAGGTGTTGAGTTATATTTTGTATTAGGCTCAGTTCTTGGGGTTGTTAGGTGGAGGGTGCCCTCTCTCCATATTCTAGCTTTGTGTTTGTGTGTTAGGGCTTCGTTGGTAATCCTTGGATTACCCGCGAACCTCTTTGTACCGCGGCCTTTCTTTGGCCTTTCTTCTTAATGAAATACGGGTGAAGTCCCGATCTCAAAAAAAAATCTGAGCCCAAACTCAAATTCAAGCACTCAAAAACAAATTTCCAACCTGCTGTAGCAACGCAACATTCAAAAAACAAATGAACAATAGACTCATGACCAGAGCAAAAAATGCAAGTAGGATCACTGACCTCTCTTCTCTTAGCCAAATTGTCCCTGGTAAGTGACCCATTCTTGGAAAGTAACCATAGGAACACTTGCACCCTAGGGGGTATATGAAGCTTCCAGATAGAACTAACAAAGATTGGAGTTATCCCTCTAAAGTTCACTACTGCATGCAACTTTTTCCTTGCGCTTTCTCCTTCCAAGGGCACTCTTTTTGTTCTTCCCCAATGCAACATTGAAATCCTTTATCTGGTCATAACATCATGCAAAGTGAAATGCTTCGGAGCACTGCCGTGCACCCCCGACAGCCACCGGCCCCGCCACTGCTGCTCCATCTCCCGACTGGCTACTCCCTCGCTGGGCATGCTTCGCTGGAACCGGTCGTGCCCTTCCAGGGACTTCGCCGAGCTGATTGCCGGTGCTCCTCGTCGCCGGTGACTGGCCCCTCTCCTCCGTCGAACTAGAGGGGCAAAATTTGGTGACCTTTAGCGCTTCTCCACCAGAGTTGTTGGGAAGCAACAGGTTTTTACCTCTATTTCCAACCTATTTCATACTTCTATTTGAGGATTGAGTAAAAAAGTTCTTTAGTCTTTTATTAGGTTGATGCATATATTAGAAAGTACAAGCAATCTTCATTACGACCTTTTATATTTTGTTCAATTACTGGATATAGCATACGAGATTTCGTATAGCTTTCCATCCTGCATTGGAAGCTAGCAGAGAATTCTTCGGAAAATCAAAGATAGTGACTCTGGGTTTATCTATTTACCATACAAGTAAATATATCCTAATCATGCAAATCATGCATGTTCTTCATTTTCCCTCTAATATTTCCAGAGGGAAAAAGCTCAATGTGTGGCGCGTTCACGTGAAGCACACACCTTCCTTTTCCTTTAAGATATTTTGAGCTCGACCCGCGCTGGCAAGTACACAAGCAGTCAAGCATGTATACGGTACTCTGGCCAAGATGATCGATGGAGGAATCGCGCAAAGAGGAGAGGCGCGCGCGGTACGTCGTGGCTTCGCGGGTTTTTTCTTGGTGGCGCGTCGCGCGAGGGAGGGGCGGGGCGTCACGCGAGGGAGGGGATAGATTTGCATAACCGGACTGGCTTGGCATATATGCCAAGTCTCCCCCTCTAAATGCCAAGTTATGGAAAATGCAAAAGCTAAATGCATAACCATTGGAGAAGGTTTTTAAGGAGTTTTATGCAAATTAGCAAATGCCAAGTCCAATTGCATAACCCTTGGAGATGCTCTTAGAAGCAAAGAACAAACGTTTTGTGAAGACCATACTGTTCTACGCCTGATAGCAAGGGATCACTACTCACAAGGAACGAACCAACGAAACGTTCTTCAAGGCGATCTGCATGAACAGTATAATATATATCCTCATTTATATTGTGACCTAGGATACTGGCGGCGACCCATCCGAAAAATCATGATTAGTCGCACATCAGGACGATATGCATGAACAACATGTGCATCCATGTATTGTGACCATGGACTTGAGATCCGTCAAATCTTATTAAGGGACTGTTTGGTTCCCCATGACCAAACTAAAGTGGATTAAAATGTTTTAGTCACCTTTTAATAGGTCTTTTTTTTTTTTTGAGGGGAAACCGGAGCTTCATTAAGTAATAGGAGGAGGGTTACAGTCAGCGTACACAACGCTTTCGAGCTCAGGCGGCGTATCCTGCCACACTACTGCCTGATGCTCTCTAGAAACCAGGCGTGCACACTCATGAGCAGCAAAATTACAAGATCGTTTAATAAAGGAAAAACTAAAACCCTCCAAGCTCCGGCTCAGCAACTCCATCTCGTCAAGAATGGCTGCAATATCCGATTGTTGGCCCGATCTCTTTTCCCACAGGTTGACAAGAACCTGGCAATCCGTCTCCAACTGGATCTTCATGAAGCCTTGCGCCTTGGCAAAGTTCAGGCCATCAACACATGCCCGGGCTTCAGCAGCCAGAGCATGCATACTGAACTCGTACCACTTCGCCGTTCCTCCGCATGTCCTGCCATCTTGATCACGTATGATGACCCCCAAGGCCGCTGACCGATCACCATGATTGAATGCAGCGTCCACATTGCACTTGATCCAGCCGGGCCTCGGCTTGTCCCAGTGCGCTGGAGATGGACGTGCTTGTCCTCCTTTCTCCGGATGCCCTAGCTGCCATAGATCGTGAGCAATGTCAATCGCCCATTTTACCGCAACCTGTAGTGGCACTTGAGCATTGCCATGTCTCCTGTCATTCCTCGCCATCCACAATGACCACATCCCACAGAGAATTATCGCGGCGTCCTTTGCTGGAATCACTCCCGGATCAATCAGATCCCATGCCCAAGTATTTGGGTGTAGGGGAGGGATTTTAACTCCAGCTAGAGACTTCACTTCCTTCCAGAATCTTCTTGCCATTGTACACTCCATCAGAACATGTTTCACCGACTCCCTGTCCGACCCGCAGAGTTCACAATGCGCTGTAGGTTCAAGGTGTCGTCTATGCAACTCCTCCCTCGCTGGGAGGAAGTTATTCACCACCCGCCACCAGAAGACGCGGACCTTCGGTGGCACACACAATCTCCAGATGCGCGCCCAGCCCGGATCACTCGATGTCGAAGCCGGCCTCGCACTTTGCTGCATCTCCGCTTCATACAAGCATTTGTATGCCGACTTGACTGAATAAAGCCCGTGCCTCTCGTGCTCCCATGCCCATGAATCCTCACCTGCACCCCGGCACGGCAAGCTGAGGATGGCTTGGGCATCGACATTGAAGAATAGCTGCTTGATCAATTCTGAATTCCACTGCCCACTCGGAGATAGCAGGTCAGAGACATACTTTCCTTGATCGGGAACCGGAGGGGTAATTGGCATACCATTGAAGTGATCTTGGCAGCCATCTATCCCCCCATATTTCAGTCGACGCTCCATCTCCTATCCTTCGGATCAAGCCCTTCTCAAGTGCTTTCCTCCCTTCCATGATTGCTCTCCAGGTATGACTAGCGTGCTTCTTCCTGGTTGCCTTCATGAAGGTCGTGTTATGGTAGTATCTTCCCTTCAGAACACGAGCGCAAAGGGAATCAGGATTTTGCACCAGCCTCCATCCCTGTTTGCCTAGCATAGCCAGGTTGAACAGCCTCTGATCTCTGAAACCCATACCGCCTTCTATTTTTGGTCTCGTCAGTAGCTCCCATCGTTGCCAATGGATGCGCCTGCTATCGGCAGCACCTCCCCACCAGTAATTCATCATCACAGCACGTGTCTTCTTGCACGTCTCCTTTGGAAGCAGGAAATAGCTCATCGGGTAGGTCGGCATTGCTTGCGCTACTGCTTTCAGTAGAATTTCCCTGCCCGCACCACTCGCTTGCTTCCCACTCCAGGTGCCCACTAGATTTCGTACTCTTGTAGTTGTAAACTCAAAGGCCTCCTTTGTTCAGCGTCCCACCGCCGTGGGCAATCCCAGGTATTTCTCTGCTAGTGCTTCTGTATCAATGTGGAGCACTGCTCTCACCTCCTGCTTGCACTCCTCCTCACAGTTTCTGCTGAAGAAAACCACTCTCCTTATTGACCATCTGCCCAGACCCCATTGCGTATATTTTCAGAATTTCCTGCAGCCTGTTTGCTCCCCTCGCTGAAGCCTCTGAGAAGACTATGCAGTCATCTGCAAAGAGGAGGTGCGACACCCACGGTGCATGGATGCCCACCCTCACTCCTCTCGCCAACTGAGCTGTCCCCCAAGACCGAAGCAAGCAAGACAGGCCCTCCGCACAGATTAGGAACAAATATGGTGAGATGGGGTCGCCCTGCCGTAGCCCCCTCATCGGAGAGAAGGGGTCAGACAACTGTCCATTCACTCTAACTGACAAAGATGCCGTAGTGACACACCTCATGATCTTATTAACAAAGGATTCAGAAAAACCCAATTTCAGCATGATTCCCTGTAGGTATTGCCACTCCACCCTATCATAAGCTTTTGCCAAGTCCAGTTTGACAGCACAAGCCCCAACATTGCCCTTCTTCCTCTTCAGGTAGTGAATACACTCATATGCCACCAACACATTATCAGTAATCAACCTACCGGGAACAAAGGCACTCTGTTCCGGTGATATGATTTCATCTAGAACCACTCGAAGTCGATTTGCAAGAACCTTGGAGCAAACTTTATAAATCACATTGCATAAAGAAATAGGGCGAAAATTTTTTAGTTCTTGCGGGTGCTTCACCTTTGGAATCAGCACTAAGGTAGTCTGATTCAAACCTTCTGGCAACTCCCCTCCATTCAGGAAATCGAGCACTCCATTGCATAAACTCGGCCCAACTGTCTCCCAGTGTGCCTGAAAAAAACCAGCCGTAAAACCGTCCGGCCCAGGTGCTTTATTCGGTCCCATCATAGACAGGGCTCTGTACACCTCTTGGGCCGAGAACGGTTTATCAGGCTCTTCGTTCATATACTCATTCACCTTCACCGGCACAAAATCTAGCACCCCCTCCGGCTGCAGTACCGGTTGGGCAGTAAACAAAGCTTCATAGAACGCCGATGCTAATGACTCAAGCTCGGCTTGCTCCGTGATCAATTCACCGTTTTCATCTCGAAGTGCCGAGATGCGATTCACTCTAGCCCTTTCTCTAGCACGTTCATGGAAAAAATTTGTATTCCGATCCCCTTCCTTCAACCAAGCTACCCTGGCGCGCTGCTTGGCCATGATCTCCTCCCGCGCCAGCAGCTCAGAAAGTCTGGCCATAAGCTGCTTCTCCCTGCCCGTCGGACCGGAGTACAAGGTGTTCTTCCTTTCCGTCTCGAGCTCGCTCCGCAACCTTTTAATAGGTCTTGATGGACTAGTAGACTTAGAGTATTTTAGTCCTCATTTTAGTCCATGTGTTTGGCTTTTTAGTCCTAAAGTGACTAAACTTTAGTCCACTTTAGTTTAGGAGGTAGGAACCAAACACCTACATCACACCGTTAGGACGGAAGTGAAAGATGTACACACACAATTTTGGCTTAGCTTGACTGCAGCAGCCTGCATGCATATACCTCAAATTAAATTTCACGCAATGGGCATGGATGAACTCGTCATGATGCTTGTATATATAGCACATTGTTAGCTGCAACTGAAAATCAATGACACTTTGTGTGGCGAGGGTATATATATACCGGAGTACACCTTAACCAGCAAATGACAATGCACATTGCTGAATTTGAGAAGTTGGAGAGAAACAAAGCATACATACCTCCTATCATACTTCTACACGGTTTGGTTTCAGAGCAGCCCAACCCATGAACCAGTCCATAACAAACCGTATTTGGAGCCTGGCCAGACCAGGCCTCCTGCACGAGCTCAATGAGCGAGAGTACGCCGTCCACCCTTGCTCCATGCTCGGTGTGGCCGCACGGCCCGCACCACACGCTGTTTCGTGCAATCACTCGTGGAGATGCTCCAAGATGCCCACCGCTCACTTTTCCAACCTCAATTATCAGTATCACGCTGCCACTGCAACCGGCGTGGTTCGCCGTGGTGAGGATGCTGACAAAAGTCGCGCCTCCAGGATGCCGGAGACATACACGGTCAAGGTGGTCGTGGCCCCGCCGTTTGCGCAGCACCACAAGCACGTCGTACGCCGACCTTAGCGACATGCTGCGCCAATGGTGGACATCTTGTTCGCCACCACTACAGCAGGCGAAAACTTTGCCTAGTGCCTATTGCACTCGGCAAAGAGGCTTTTGCACTCGGCAAAGCCTTTGCCGAGTGCAACACTCGGCAAAGAGGTGACGGCAAACTAGTCCACGGCAAAGTTTTCTTTGCCTAGTGCCAAGCGTCGGGCACTAGGCAAAGCCTTTGCTGAGTGTTGCGCGGCCACTCGGAGAAAATTTGACGCCGTCGGCCGACGGCCGTCGCCGTCTTCTTTTTTTTTTTTTACTTTTCTTCGCCTAGTGCAAATGCCATTGCACTGGGCAAAGAGCCCAACTTTGCCTAGTGCATTAGTAATTGCACTCGGCAAAGAATTTTTTTGTTTTTTTTTTAAAAAAACTCTTTGCCGAGTGCCCCGAGCTGCAGCACTAGGCAAAGAGGCGTTTCGCCGAGTGCCCGTGTTTTGGCACTAGGCAAAGTCCTGGGCACTAGGCAAAAATTGCTTCTCCCGTGGTGAACACTGATGTCGGGGCATCCTGCTTGTTGAGGGTGCCAAGCTGAACCCATCCTTTGGTCGTCATGAACAACTTCTTTCAGTCTGCAGCACTAGTAGCTAGCACTCTTTGCCAATTACCAAATGTAAACTGGCCCACTAGTTCAAAACCGTTTGCCCACCACATTGTGCGGGTTTGGTTCCATCACATTGTGCCGGTTTGGTTAGGTTTTGCCCAAAATTTGGTTAGACGAGCCATGTACAAGCTTAATTTCTATGCTCCACGCATGGCATTGATTAATTGAGCTCGCATATAGCATGCAAATTTGCTATGGAGGCTTTGATAGAGAACTAAATCTGTGTTGCATCATTTGGGCTTTGTTGTACTGGCTATATGAGACAGTTTAACCTAATGTTCTGCGAGGAGATCAGCTCCTTGATCAGCTTGCGCATTATTATTGTTGCTTAGGGACTTGATTCCCTGGGGCAGTCCTAAGCTGTACATTGTCGTTAGGACTGAACTGAAAGATGCACAAACAATATTTATGCTTAGCTTCAGTGCAGCAGCATGCATAGCCTAAACTAAGTCATGCAGTGGGCATGGAAGTCGTCCATATGCATGTATATATAGCATATTGCCAACTAAACTGATATTAAAAAACTGATATTAAATCAAGACAATAATATTAAATCATGTGGCATGGGCATATCTGTCTACATTTGAACAACCATATAACATTACCTATTGCTAACTTTGAGAAATTGGAGTGAAACAAAACATACTTTCTATTTTGCACTTCGTCGTGATTAATTCAGATTGCATATGATAGTTTAAAAATTTGCCACAAGAATTTTTAGGTTATTTGAATAAAGAACCAAATCCCTATTGTATTATTTTCTGCTTTGTTGTAGACAGATCAAGTTAGTTGTCATAGAGGTTCACTTGTAATATTCTAGAGTACTTGGTTTGAGGGTTCAGTAGTGTCAAGTATGACTACTCTTATCTTGGGATGAGAGGACTAAAGAATTTTAATAATCGATCATATATTAACTTAGTAATTGACAAAAAACATTTCTCACCATGTTAATTAGTTCCAAAGGCTATGTGTTACCACACAGAAAAAGAAAAAAAGAATACATGATGTTGCCATTATAAGAATAAACACGAGCTCCTCCTAAAGATACCCATTTATAAGTTACCAAATACTGTATGTCATCAAAATAAACAATCCTATACGGGTGGAATGCTACCAACATGAATAAAATAATTCCAACATCAAAACAAACAATCCTGTTCGATACGTAGCCAATCCTGTCCGCAAAAGGAACACAAAATAACTTAGTATTACATTGATAAAAGTTGCAGACCAGAACAATATGGATAAAGTAGCTGTCAGGCTATCGCACCAGGAGCATGCAGTCAACAAGCGAATAATAAAACTGGATGAAGATCGGTGTCAGTTAGACAAATAGTAACTTCTTTAACTACTGAACTCGATCGATGACGGCATGCCGTTTAGTTTCATCCGAACAGACGACCAAATTGGAGCTTGTCGGCCCTGGGCGCGCCGCCATCATCGCGTACTTTAACCATGCTGTTGTTTTCTTCTCGGTTACGTTCAAAGCGGCTTGTTTCTGCCGCTCCGCCAAGTTAGCTTGAACGATTGAAAGGCTGCAGAAACCTAATAGATGTATTCCAGCTTCAAGCAGGGAGTGAACAGGGACTGGGTGACTGAGACAGCCTGTGAAGAGACTACGCGTATATATTTTTTTTTTAGATTACACGCGTATATATGCATCAATGGTAATTGTAGTATTGTACATAGGGCCTTTATATGGGCTGTGCGGACGTCTGCCACACAAATGCTCGCATTCGCCATCCTCCTGGCTCCTGGGCCCTGGCAGGCCTAGCAGTGGAGACTTCAAAGCCCGGTTCAGCCCACTGGCTCCTCATATACAGCAAATTGAATCAGCTGTTTCTAAAAAAAAAAAAAAATCAGCTGCACACATCGCATGCATCTCCAGCAGTTACAATTTTTTTTTACGGGACTCCAGCAGTTACAATTACACGTACAAGCTGCACGCCTGCACACCACTGCTGGAAACTCGAATTGTTCCGTGGGTGTCCAATTTTTCTGTGCGTTTTTTCCGACACTCATGGAAAAATTGTTTTTCCGTGTGTTTTATTAAAAACCCACAGAAAAATACAAAAACCCACAGAAAAATTGCATAATTGCATGATTTTTCTGTGAGTGACGATACACACACGGAAAAAATCAATACTCACAGAAAAATTAAAATATTTTCTGTCGGTGCTTTAAAAACTCACGGAAAAATTATATGCACCCACAGAAAAATTACAATTCTTCCGTGGGTTACTATAAAACGCACGAGAAAAAGTAAACACACACGGAAAATAGAAAAAGTTCAACCATCTCTGTCTAAAAATGTAGATATTATTAAGTTATACTACTTTCCGGTTGACGGAATTTTCATTTGACACCATTTTTATTTTCTTAGAATTTAATATATTTCTAATAGTAAAAGAAAAGAAAAAAAGAAAAAAAACTTGGGTAAAGACGACTCCAGTGTAGCCCAAAATGAGAGATGGGCCCAATACATCTCATCGGCCCAGCTACACCTCGGTTGATAGCAGCCGTCCATCTCTCGATCTGATTGATGGTCGAGAACATTGTTTCCCTTTCAAACCCTAATTTCCCTTCACCACACGTACGGAGCAGGTGCCCGCACCTTATCTCGTCCCGTGCTGTCTCTCTCTCGGTCACCCCCCTCTCTCTCTCGACGCCAAAGAAAAAAAAAAAAGAAACGCCGCTGCCGGCTACTCCTCCATGGCGACCTCCCCTGTTCCCAGCTGCTCCTCTTGCAGCACCGGTGGCCCATCCTCTTCCTCCCCTCCTCGCGCGCCGTCGCACTTGGCAGGCTCCTAGGCTCGGTCTCCGTCCTGACAGGCGGCCACTCCCGAAGCTCCGCGCGGCTAGCCACCAGATGCGCCGCCGGCCTGCCTGCCCCAGATCCGCTGCAGGCGCGGCCCGTCCCGGCGAGCTTCCCCTCCTGTGCGACGCCCATGCCAGCGAGCGGGCTCACCAGGTGCTTCCCCTCCCCACCAAGTGCATCCATGAAAGTTCTTTTAGTTTGGATCTGGTTAGTCATAAAGATTGACTGGACCTGTTACTGCGTAAATGATTATGATGTTGTTATTCTGATGGCAATCCATAAGCATCTAGATGTATCATTCTTAATTTAATATATGTATGCTGATGTTTTTTTTGCTAATATTCTAAATTGCTGATAAAACAGATTATATAATTCCAAAACTTTGGGTGAGGCAAAGGTTAAATCTTGTAGCTATATCTTGTACCAATAAATAATTTCACAGCTTCGTGTTTGTAGCTTGTACTCTTATTAAGTTTACTTGAACACTGCTGGTGCTGCAGGATGTGGATTTCTTTCACCTTTCCATCACAGTAACATGCGTTTCTGTTTGATGGAACTGATCATTTTAAGTTGATGCTATATCACAGGATGAAAGAATTCATATGTATACTATACTGGAACTGGATTGCCGAAGACCAAATGGAAGGTAATGTACTTGGATCCTGTACTCCTGAAAGTGTATAAAAGACAGTGTATTATGCCTATAATTTTGCACACTTCATGGCAAACCAATGCCTATGAACCTGACACAGTTTCATCTTTGTGTAGCATTGGAAGTATGAGAGCCGACCTTGGAATATTTTGGTCCGAAGGAGTAGGCAAGCAGCAACTTGTGTAAGCATGCCACTGCTTTGTCCAGTTTTGTTTTTGTTGTGCTTGCAGATTCAGTCATATACAGCTTTTTGTGCTTGCAGATTTAATCTCATGCAACACTGAACTACTGCGTTAGGGGCCTATTGGAGATAAAACTAAAACTGCTAATAGGTAAGATGAAGCACTGAATTATTTACTTAATTGCTTTTAGCAAGCTATACCATGAACACATGACATGCACCTTGCGTTTGTTCATGATGATGTTCGGACTCATCTTTTTTGTGTGCGATAGTGTTGCCGATGTAGATGTGGTGTCGTTAAGGATGGCATCCGGGCACTCCTGCTTGATGCGGCGCCATCATTGGCGTAGGTCATACGAGCCATTGCCAATGGCTAGCACAGTTGTCCTAACGTCGCTCAGTGCAATGATGTTGTTAGCATAGGTGGAGAGCTGTTGTAGACGGTGTTGAGGCTCAACTTCTATGTGTGGGGTCATTGTTGGTGTAGATTTGTGATGGCTTCAATAGTCATCTCAGTGTTACTAGATAAGACGTCTTGTTTTCTTGTTGTCTCTGCCGATCAGTGTGGCCAGTTCTAGACAATGCAGAAAACATCGAACGTCGTTGCCAATAAATGTCGCCAACCAGAGTCCACCTGGCTTATCGACTCTACAAATCAGCATGGTCCCTTGGCATAGCAACAAGACCTCATGATGCATGGACCAGATGTGCGCCTGGGCCAGGCAGATATGCGCGGCAGTGGCTTGCAGTGCCAACTCGTCCGAGCCGGCGAACTGGAGGTCGGTGTTAATGGCAGCTCGACCCGAGCCTCCCACACGGGTGTGCATCTTCGGCCAAGGACGGCATCCATGGATTAGTGGCGGCCAAATCCGGGTATCAGGGCGGTGGCCTGCGCTCACGCGCCCCTCCCGCGGGAGAAGGGGCGGCGGTCTAGCGGCGGGTCATGCCTGCACTCCCTACCGAGATTGCGGCTGACCGGTGGTGACTGGGTTTGCTCCTTCAGGTAGAGGAGGCCTGACCTACTCATCTTTAGGATGGCATTGGCCGGACCTGCTCGTCTTCAAGATGGCAAACTCTTTAGTGCTGTGGTGACCGGATCTGGGCCTCGTATGTCCATGGCGGTCGCTGTGGCTTCGGTGGCAGCATGTTGAGGCCTTCTCATCCACACCTGTGGCGATGGCCTATGAAGGCCTGCTCGTTCGCACACGCGAAGCTTGGGCGGCTCAGATCTGCTGCGGTGGTGGTCTTGCTCGCCTCTGTTGGAGGTCACATCATTCTGCGTGCTCATTTGCGGGACGGCGGTGTTTGTTGGCACTTCAGGTCCAATTTCAGCCGACATAGGCAGGTCCTTCTTTGCATCGCCATGGTGAGCGGAGGCATTGCCTTCCTTGCATCACCACAGGTAAAATGTCCTTGTGTATGTGCTTGTTCGTGTATATAGCAAAGAATAAATAGAAAAGAACAAGCATCTTGTATCGCAGTGAAAGAACTGATTTCGTAGCTTTCTTAGCCTTAGCTCGGTAGAACTCGTGCTAATAACATGTTGAGAAAAGGTTCTTACATGCACACAAGAGCACAAAGACACATGTATAGAACACAGGCGTAGGTAAAATCTCAGGGGCTCTCTATTACTTCTTGTACAGCCGGCCAGAGGCCAATGGACAGGCACCACTGCCTCTCGTTAATCACCCTCGACGCCTCGATCTATGTGCTTCGCTGATAACATAAGGCCAAGCACATCTGTCGAGAGTGGCACATGGATCGTGGTCCGAGAGCACTAATATCGATAGTGATTACGTTAATCGCCGAGATTCACCCACAAATTGTGTTTTACAACAGGCCAGACATTCCTGATGGACTCGATTGCCCTTTCCTGCACTAAAAAAAAAAAGATCAATAAAAAAAACTGCGCAGCTTGCTGTTTGGCACCAACCTGCCGAGTGCTGAAGGGACTCGGACACGATCCGTGGAGTTGAATAAACACTCGATGTGTATGGTGATCAGTGCATCGACCATGACATGAACTAGTGGCAGATTCTACTTTCCATATTATATTGAAGCCGACCATCCTAACAAGTGGTAGATTCTAACTTTATCTACGGGCTGGCAGGCCGGAACCAAAAATACAGGCCCATTTAGGTTCAGATATATCAGCCCATGCAAATGTTGGAAGGCCTGAAACAAACCAGGCCTAAGTCTCAACCCAGTAGTTTCTCAAAAGAAAAAAAAAAGCCTCAACCCAGCAGAAAACACAGAAAGCTGCTGGATAGTGTTTCGATTCGTACAAAGTTGTTTCATTAAAATTCTGAGTGTAAAGATTATTGGTCATACATATGAGCAAGCATGGAAGTCCGGACATAAGCACAAACTATTGATGATGCATACAATTGAAATGTATATTCGAAGAGATGAATGCCCTTACATTCCATGTTTGTTCCACTTACAGGCCCATTCAGCTTCAGATATATAGCTCAGTACTCTCTATGAATTGGAAGTTCATACACCGCCATCTCATTGTCTACTAAATATGCTACAAGCTCAGTGGTCCAAATTCAGACCTAGTTGAGAAGTTGGAGGAAACCAATACACGAGTATGAGATTAGAAATCATTAATGACATCCAATAGGCTGAAATCTATTCTGGATCTTTTGTTTGTGAGAACTAGTAAAATGCAACTCTCCTTGATTTCATGACAACATAGAAGATGTCATGATATGAGCTTTTTCCATTGGAGGGGTGAGATGCAAAAAAATTTAGAGCCAAAGACAGAAAGCATTTGCAAGTCAGGGTGGTGTACCATCTGGAGTATTTGTTAAGTCAGCGTGGTGTACCGTCTGGAGTATTTGTCAACCAGGTTGCCAAGTTCATCCACAATTGGTATTGAATTTACTCTAGCTACATCCAAAAGTTAGAGTACAAGCTTATGAAATTAGTTAGATAATAGAGCCAATAGTTTGTAGTGGAACTGATGTTGAACTTGAGTTGGTACACAAAATTTGTCATGGGAAATGCAAAAACAAGCACCAATATACTGACATGTGCATTCCCAATTGTAGTTTCTAGTTCCTAGAAAACAAGCACGATGACTTTGCATAAGCAATTCAGAGTCATAGTACTGAAATGATGGTTCGATCATCAATTTTCTGATAAATAATTAAATATCAATTCAACATAAAAAGGCTGTATTTTGACAGTATGAGATTCCTATTCAGTTTTCAAACATAAACATAAACCACTTTACATGCACTAGATGCAGATGTGGATAGCACGATGCTTGGCCTCTTTCTATGCAGATATAGTGTGTATTTCAAGCTACTCTTCTGTCAAGTCTCAGCCATGAGTTTCTTGCTGCAGCCGAAGCATGATAATTTTATAAATCAAATCAACCAAAGTAACATCTAAAGGTAAGCCCACATAAAGCTCTCAACCGTATATATTTTCGTTTACAACACACAACAAAATAGTGACATCGATTAATGGCCTAGTACTTTATATCTCTGTTCTGGGAGATTAAAATCAAAAGCCAAATTGATTGGAGTTGGGTTAGTGAGGGAGGGAAACCTACTGGAGAGGAGGTGTAGCTTCTGGCCTAGATGAGCAACCATGAGGGTGCAGGGCCTGTGCTGCAGTCCCAGGCGCTACTGTCTTGTGGTTTCCACCACCCAGGGTAAGCATCGTCGCCTCGGGCCCGACAAACTAAAATTGGCATGATAAGTACAAAATTTGTCACAAAAAAAGTATTTTAACACGAAAAGGCAGCGTCATGTTGATCGCCATACAATGACCGTCACATAATGTACCTTGTGACGATAATATGGAAAACCATCACAACATGTGATGACCTTTTGCGATGGTTTTGTTGTGTCATCATATATTGTGTCATTTAATACGCTGATATCCGACTACTCAAACATGACGACGGAACCTTCCTCGATCGCTACATCATGTCGATCAGATGTGATATTTATGTTTATGTTTTGAGCTAGTGTATGTGCAAACTACCCTTTTGTGATGCCTAGGCCATGAAAGCGCCGTTTTTTTTTCTTCCTTTTGGCATTGGTTTACATATTACATTGTCACTGACTTGGTGAGTGTGACGTTGGTCAAGTGCCCTCCCAGCGTCCCAGGATACAGGTGGCCTCAGATCCTCTCTCTTGCTTAGAGAGCAAGATCGCAACTACAAGTCAATACATACTCATCGTTCATGTACGTGCATGCTCGAGAACAATGAAAATTACGAAGCTCCGATAAAATACATTGCCAGTGATGCCTGGATGGAGGATGACGATCTCTTGGGAGAAGATCTCAAGGAACAGGACCTGCGCCGCCAGCTACAGCGTGGTTTCGGAAGTGACAATCCTCGCCAGTGGGGCGGTCCACGCGCTGGTTACCAAGAAGGGCGAGGTCAGGAAAGAGCTCAGATGAACAGATCGAGGGGGAGAGCACTTTGAAGGTAACAGTTCTTACCCTACTCAAGGTACTCGGGGGGTGAATCAGGGTATGCGTCAAACAAAATAGCAAGGTTTCAGGCTACCGCAAGAGAGACATGGGGGTTTAGGAAGCCTTATGGTCAAGATCCTGAGAGGAGAGATATGGGGAGAGATTCTGGGAAGAACTTGATGGTCAAACAGCCCACCTCTAATAACAGACCTAGTGCCTTAGCAGATATGAAATGCTATCGCTGTTTGCAGTATGGGCATCTTCAGGTGGAGTGTGACAATGAGCCTGCCTGCTACAAATGCAAAGGCAGTGGCCATATGGCTGTTGACTGTAAAGAGCAGGAGGTTAAAAGGCTAAAGGTGTTTGGTTATGGGGTACCAGGCCAAGGTTTTTATACAATGAACATCCCAGAGAGTAAAATCAAAGAATCACAAACTACTGGAGTGATTACAGTTCTAGAGGGTGATGCTAATGCAAGTAAGATTAACCAAGAACTTAAACATCTCATTCACACTGATTGGGACTTTAAGGTCAGAGACATGGATCATCAGGAGTATCTTGTAGTGTTCCCAGACAAGGACAACTTTGATACCTTTGTAAGGTTGGGAGAATTCAAGCTGCAATTGTTTGGGTTGAAGGTCACATTGGAGAAAACTTCAAGAGATCCAGAAACATCCTCTGAATTGAGCACTGTTTGGATCAGGATCCACAAAATCCCTGATCTTGCAAAAGATGTGGATTCAGTTAAGGATATTGCAGCACTGGTAGTGGAGCCAGTAGTTGTTGATGAATTGAGCCTGCTAAAGACAGAATATGTTAGAGTTCAGGGAAGATGCAGAAACCCAAAAAATTTTAATTGCTCCATTGAAATCTTCTTCAATGGCAAAGGGGTTCTCATAAGATTTGAGTTGGAGACCAAGAACTCATCAATGAGGGGGAGAGGTGGGGGTGACCCTCCTGGTCCTAAAAAACCTGAGGACAAGCAAGGAAAAGACAAAGATCATCAGCCAAAAGGGGACATGAGTAAAAAATCCACAAGCAAATTTGACAGGTTCAGTTCTATGGATAAAGAAGGGGAGAATAATACTGATGAATACATGGAGGAAGAGATAGAAAAACCTTCTCAGCAGGAGAATGAGGAGATGGGGAGCATGATGCCCATACCTTTGGCAGCCTATCAGCCTGGGGTGGGTATGATAAATGTTGAGGAGATGACTGACAAGAAGGGAGATGCTTCAGAAAAGGAAACTCCAATCCCTAATGACTCTCAGTATTTGATTCATGGGAGAGATGGCCTATACCTGATGGAAAAGTCTAGCTGGCCCAACTTAGTCCTACAGGAGGAAGAGGAGGGTGAGGGATTAACTCAAGAGCCATCATTGATGATGGATTCTGCTCCACATGAAGTGGTAGCAGAAGATGATGTTCCTGAGGGGGATTTCATGGACAATTTGTCTAGCTGCAGCAGGGAGTCTGATAGGGGAGAGGAGAACAAGGGGTGGCAGATTTCAACAAGCAAAAAAGGAAGAAAGAGGAACTCCAAGACTGTGGTGGTTGCCTCAAGAACAAGCAAGAGGATTTCCAGGGATGGTGTACCTATTGCTGAAAAGGCTGCTGCAAGGACAGCTGCTAAGAATGACATCTCCAACAAATCAGGTACTAACTTTTCCTCAAATCCTTTTACTCTTTTGAACAATGCTTCTGTTAGTGAATTACAGGAGGTCATTTCTGATATAAACCTAGTATCTGATAGAATGGTAGAACAGATTAATGTCTTTAGAGCAGAGGAAATGTTGAGGGCTGCAATGGCTGAGGCAAATTACAGAAATTATTTGGAGAAATTAAAAGAGAAAGATAATCAAGACAATGAGGAATGCTTACAGGAGTTGGCAATGGAGGTTATCACAAATGATATGAGACATTTTGCTAAGGATTCCAATGGGGTGTGGAAATCCTAGCAACTGAGCCTGAGGAAGAGGATCCTACAGAATTGGGGTGTTTAAAATGAGGATTCTCTTTTGGAACATTAGGGGGCTGGGGAAGTTTAGGAAAAGGGACCTTGTGAAGAAACATTCTCTGCAGGAGGGTTTGGATATTGTAGCAATCCAGGAATCTATTAAACAGGAGTTTAAAGACTGGGAACTTAAGGAGATGTCTGGAACTAAGGAATTCTGTTGGATATGGACTGCTTCCAGGGGGCATTCAGGAGGTTTGATCACAGGGGTGAACATTGAAGATTTTGAGATTGAACAACATGAGAAAAAGGAGTATTTTTACGGGAGTATGAGTAAGAAATAGAATGACTAACCAAAGGTTTTGGGTTTTGAACATTTATGGTCCTGCAGATCATGACTATTCAGGGGAGTTTGTGGAGGAGATGAGACATTTTTGTGACAAGGAGACTTTACCAATGGTACTTGGGGGAGATTTTAACACGATCGAGAGACAATAGAGAAAGAAACAAGGGGCGGGGAGATCCCAAGTTAATGGACATGTTCAATGGTTTTATTGGAGATTTACAGTTGAGAGACTTATATATAAAAGGGATGAAATACTCATGGTCCAATAAACAAAAAGACCCTACTTTGGTCAGATTAGATAGGATCTTAATTACCAATGAGTGGGAGACTATGTTTAGAAACTATTATGCTTGGTACAAAGCTAGGATTGGTTCTGACCATTGCCCTATGCTACTGGACACAGGAGATCACTGTTGATGTCTATTAAGTGCAACTGAAATAAAGAGGGTTCCGCAAGCGCACTGAGAATATATCATCGTAGCATTTTAACAGGAGTAATCCGGATATCGTTATTTATAATTTTACCACCTTTGGGAAGGGAATGCACTGGATAATGAGTGATGAGCAATGCACATGCGATAATGGAGAGCTTAACCTTGTAATCGTATCGATCATCTCATACGGGGTAAGTGTCACATAAAATATAGGAATGAATGATAAATGACATAAGATAAATGAGAGCATTTAGCCACATAAAATAATAGTAATAAGCCATCTCAACTTAGCACTCTAAGCTTATAACACTAGCATGGACTAGGACGATCTAGGGTATAATCCTATGTTATTCTAACTACAAAGTCAAAGCATACAATGATTAGTGCAAGAACATGTAGCAATCATGGCGGGAAAAGGTTACATCTATGCATAGTGATATTACCAGAGAAGACAAGAGACATAGCAATGACTTCAATGTAATAGGTTTGTTCTGCTAGACCTATACTCGGGAGAAGGGCTACAAAGGACTCAACAGGACTGTCACTCCCGCGATCTACCTCACGATCCGGAATATAGGGTGCAATCGCAGATAAATACGGTCTAGGCACCACGCCTACACAATATTTACCACTCACCCATCGATCTAATGAGCAAGCGCTATACGATCCTATGCATAAACATAATTCTAGTCCAACTATGCTAAACATATAATCAAAGTAAACTAAGAACAATATAATTGAGAACATAATCAAATAGAGCAAAGTCAAGTCGATATAATAGAATAGAATAAAGTACTACTCATAGTATCACGAACAATGATGAATATTACAAGAATGTAAAGGGAATTACCAAGAACTCGACAGATCCGGACTCCAAGCTAGGCTTGATTCCCTCTATATCTATTCCTATGTAGCTATGCTACTAAACTATGGAGCTCTAATTGAGATGGTGGCTCGGCTTCTCGAATTCGATGAGAGAATGAACTCTTGAATGAATTAGGGTTTCACCCGGGGGCCGGGGCTCTGAATATATAGCCCCCTAGGATGAACCCGGCCCTCGGATCAAACCGACCTAAATGGACGATAATTATTCATCCTCAAAGGCGGTGGAGAGCGGGATCCGCGAGACTCAACGCCATTGGCCGAGGTGGGGAGTCGGCCGACTCCCCCCTTGGCGGCCGATCCCGCCGCTGCCAGTGGGCCCCGCTTTCAGTGTTGCCTTTCGGAGTCTTCTAGATTATACAATTTTACCCGTTCGGTCTTTATCTCTATGTAATCATGACATGTGGGCCTCCTTTGGTTCTCTTTCGATAACCCCCTGCGTAAATAGACAATCACCAAAACTCGTGGAATTCGTCGGTGTAACCCCTATATCTAACATGTGAACTCATATTAGTCCTTTCTCTTGCTGCGTTGACGGTATAAAATTGATACTTAACGACCGTCAACAAACTCCCCCAAGCTTACCTTTTGCTCGTCCCTGAGCAAAGATAGACTCAGTGATGGATCAGGAGTTGCCACAATGCTTTCACTCTTCACAAGTACACATGCGTTCAAACAAGAACTTTCCTCCGGATTAGAGTGAACTATTCTGACTCAAAACTTACTCATATTACCTTTCACCATGGGGCTTGTAACCGTCACTTGGGTCTTGAGTAGTTGAAAGATAGAACGGTCAAGTCAAGCGCCATGTTTCTCGCTCTTTGATCAACTATTATCCTGGAGTTTTTGCAAAGTTTTGAAATAAAACTCAGAGTTCCTTGTATGAACCTTTCAGGTCTCTCATTTGTGGTATTTCTGGATCCTTTCTAAGGCATGAGTAGTGTATGCCTTCTCTCTTCTCTCAGAATATGTGGTATTTATGGAACTAAGGCATAGTGGAAAGTGCCTTCTCTCTCTCACCCTACTTCTAATAGGCTTATGTGGAGCTCATAGGTGGGGAGACACTCAAACTCACTTGCATATATTGCACGGTTAAGACATGGATCCAATAGGAACTAAAATAATAATAAAGTCATATGTGCATGTGAATGAGGAAATGAATGATAAGGTGATGATGGGATGACGATGATAAGAAAATGATTATGAGGGGTACTCAACTGGTGAACATCTACTTCTACACTTGCTCCTTCGAGGATAACATGACTCCCTTTATTTGGAAACCTTGAAACTTCTTGAATGGAAGGACTTGGCTACTCTATCTTTTTCTTTCTTTCTTCTTTTCTCTTTTTTTTCTCTTTTTTTTTTAGAGCAACCAATCCTCTGGAAACGAAACTTTAGCAACGGGGAGTGTATAACTTGAAATGATAATGACTGAAGCTTGAATGTAGGCAAATAGAACAGCGATGATTATTTCTAGATGTTCACTCCCAGGATAGGAATAGTACCTTTCTGGATGAAGTGAAATAAATGGCGTATATATATGTGGATGGATGGATGGATGGATGGATGCGTACTCCCAGGGTAGGAGCAGCATAAGTGCGTATCTCCAGGGTAGAGATAGCACGATATGTGGGGAATGTGGATCTATATGTGGGTGGTACTTCTAGGGACAGAAGTAGCACAAAATGAGTGTAACATTTATAAAATGGGTGCATGCTTCGAGGACGAAGTAGCATAGATCAATGGATGGAGAGCACATAGTATTGACTTTAACTACATGATCGATTCCTTATGGGTCCACAAGATAACCACACTCAATGCCTATAAAGTCTACACTCAAACCTACAATATGATCTATATAAAAAGATGGGTTTTCCTAATCTAGTAAGCATGAATATATGGTGTGGTAGGAATTTAAACTCTCATCATAAAGGAACTCATCATGCAGGAATTTAATATTTTCAAAGATAAATTCTTGAACTCTAGTATCTCTAGGAACAAGATGGACAATGAGCTCAAAACCTTCCCATATCATACCCGTCAACCACCTAGACTTAGATAAAGTGTTTGCTACCCACAAGTTTCAGGTTCAGAGCAAATCTCAAATCTAAACAGTTGTGTCCAAAACTCGGGAGAGTGCAAGGTTGAAAACTAGGTACTTGAAAGGAATTACGGCAGAGCAACTATTCATCATCTCCATGTAGAGTTTATTCTAGGGGATAACTTTTAAAGACAGATTGCAAGAGCTCTCCAAAAGTAGTAAAGATAAATAAGGAAATCTTTACGGGTTTCTACGGTTATGCATCTTTTTTAGTGGTTTTAACAAAGCACATTCTAACAAGGCATAAATAGTTAAGTTGGAAACACTTAGCTTGCTACACGGGGGATGCTCTCCCCCAAGCTGGATGTTGACATAGTCTCGCGATGTTCCGACGAGGCAATGAAGACATTCTAGTCCTCCAGGAGTGTTGTAGAAAGTTCTTTGTTGGAGACAAAGCATTCAATTGTCGCGGGCAAAGCACTCCGACGAGGGACTGGATGTCCTTCGCTGTTGGCTCTTCTTGATCCTTGATGTTACGTGAAGCTCAAATAGACAACAAAGCTTGTGGAACCGATTAAGTGTTAGTGACAAAAACCTCTAGGCCTAAGTTGTCAAGAACTTTCCTAACTTAAAACTCATTCTAACGGGATCACAAGAAATATTTTTATCTTTTTATTATTTAAGGAATGCGAGACGGGAAAGATAAATATCTTTGAGAAATTATTTTTGTGCCACCACGGTGAATGATTATCCACATGGGGCTTAAAGTTTTTACGGATGCAAATGCACAACATCTTTATTTTCTTTTCTAATGCGAGATAAAAAAGTAAAGATGCAACTAAGGTGCAAGTAGGAAAATAAGGATGCTAAGGTAAAAATGCAATCTGGAAAAGTGATGCCGATAAATACCAAGTTACCTCTTGGCGCGGCGTTCGGTGGTTTTAAGTCCTCCGAACGGGACTTATCATGTTTGCTCATTTTTCAAGGTGCGCATTGGCTGGCGCCTCGGATGATGTCGCCTCTTGTGTAGGAAATCATTCGATTTTGCTTTTACCTTCCACACCTTCTTTGTTGGAGAGGATGACCTTGAGGAGGAAGCTTCTTGGACCACTTGTTTCTCTTCTCCGTTGGTAGTACCTCCTCTTCTTCCGCAACATTTTTTTCTTGGTACCGGTCTTCATATCTTGACACTTCTCCTCATAGTCGCCCATCCATCTCGTAGTGATGTTCTTCTTGTTCGCGCGACGGGTACGCTGCCTTCTCCTTGCTCTGTTCTTCTTGGGCTCTTCAGTGATTATATAATTATTGTTGAAGTAGCGGCGTACCTTCTCAGTGGGAAAGTGGAAGTGAATCTCTCCTGTCCCAATATAGATGATAGCTTTGGTGGTGTTCAGGAATGGTCTTCCTAGGATGATTGGAGGATCATAGTCATCTCCCATGTCAATGACTAGGAAGTCTGTAGGGACATAATGGTCATCTATTTGGATGAGGACATCCTTCACTTCTCCTTCGACGAAGCGGAATGTCTGATCTGCCATTTGTAGCTGTGCATAGGTGGGCTCCAAAGGCATAGTGCCATATAGATACTCATAGGTTACCTTGGCCATAATGTTGACGCCGATCCGGTGTCACGCACGGCCTTTATTGAAAGAGCTTCTGTTGATGGAGCATTGAATGGTTGGGACACTGGGTCATCCTTCTTGATCGACGTGGGGACACGAGTAAGTGGTCATGCTCCTTGTGGACTGCAGTGACCATCCTCACTTGTCTCCGTCTTCTTGGTCTTCTTATCTTTGTTCTTGCTCTTCTTAGCTGGATTCTTCTTCTTCTCCTTTGTTCGTTGATGAGGGTGTCTTTGGGAACTGCACTGAGCACTGTTCTTGAAGAAGAAGGTTTCTCTCTTGCCCTTGATGTTTAAGATGATCTTGGCGTGTTGGCATACATGATAGCTCCGCAGTGTTCAAGAATGGTCGTCCCAAAATGACAGGGGACCTTTCATCACTGCCTGTATCCACTACCACGAAGTCTGCTGGAACATACGAGTTGCCTACTCGTACACATATATCTTCAAGTATTCCCAAAGGAACACGGAGTGACTGATCTGCAAGCTGTAAGCACATGGTTGTTTATGCTAAGGGGCATCTGAATAGCTTCTCATATATCACTCTTGGCATGATGTTGATGCTTGCACTGAAGTCACAGATTGCCTCATTAAAGTTAGTACTTCCAATGGAGATCGGAATGACCGGTCTCCCCGGATCACCCTTCTTGATTGGCGAGTTGAGTCTATCCATGACCCCTTCGATGGATCACTCCGGCTATCTTCTACATTGAATATATCAACAAGATTTGCGGTCTCGAGCTCTTCGGATTGTCCGCGGTTTACCTTGGCCGAGTGGAGGGAGCAAGGTTAACAAGCCGTTGTACCCGCGACTCAAGTATCTTGTTGAAGTGAGTGACTCTTGATGGCATTGGAAAAGCCATCCATTACGTTGCCGAGTGTCTCTAGGACCTTGTCATTTGATGTCGGCTTCTTGGACAGATTGTCCATCATCTTGCCTTGATTCAAAGCACTAACTCTCTCAAAGGCGGCCGGTTGTAATTATTGTAGGAGGAGTTGTTACCTTGATAGTTGCTGAATAATTGCACGAGTAGTTAGGCCCTCGCTGCTGATTCCAACCTTGATTCTCGCGAGGACGATAGTAATTATTGTTGTTGTTGTTATTGAGGTAGTTCACGTCCTCCTTCGGCTGCGGGCGGTTAGCACTGTGTGCCCGGTCTCTCCACACTCTTCACATGTCATGCGAGCATCATGTATATGCATGACTTCTTTCTTCTCTGGGGCTCTCTCATCGAGCCTCTTCATTAGCAGATCCATTTTGGCGAGATGAAGCATGTCTACCTCTTTCAGCTGGTGCATTCCTCCACCTCTCTTGCGGGTCTGTGTTCTTTCTTCACTCCAACCTTGGTTGGATGCCATCTTCTCCACAAGAGCTGTGGCTTGAGGAATAGTGAGTGATAAGAATGCACCACCAGCGGCATCCATCGTCTCACGTGTCTTGTTCTTGAGCCCATGGTAGAATGTCTGCATAAGCAGCCAATTCTCCATGCCATGATGAGGACACTCGAGGATGTAATCTTGAAAGCGCTCCCAAGCTTCTGGGACAGTCTCATCATGATGTTGCTGAAAGCTTGATATCTTCCCGCGAAGAGCATTTGTCTTGCCCATGGGGAAGAATTTCGCCAAGAAATTAGTGGAACATAATGCCCACGTAGTATTCTTCTCCTTATTGGCATAGAACCACTGCTTCGCTCTCCCCAAGAGTGAGAATGGGAAGAGACGAAGTAGTATAGCATCTCCGGGGGACATCCTTGATAGTGAATGTGCTACAAATCTCCGGGAAGTGTTGGAGATGAGCACTAGCATCTTCATGGGCCTTCCCACAGAAGCGGCTTGCTTGCACCATGTTGATCGGTGCGGGCTTGAGCTCAAAAGCTCCTTCGATGTCCGCAGTGGTCCAAGACGAATGTTGTCCGTAGTGGAGCCGAGAACTCGCGGAGTGACTTATTCGCCATGGCTTCAAACGCTGGTGTCAAGTCTCGAACGAAAGGTTGACCTTTCCGCTTCCGACAAACTTCCAAGTTGAGTTGATGATGATGATTGATTGGTCTTCTTCAACTTGCTTCCGGCCTTCCGATTAAAGCTTCCGGATTGTCAATATAGTTATCGGGAAGAGTAGTCTTGATTACCCCGCATAAAATACAAAAGTAGACAAAACAAGGGTAATCTGTAGAGATGGGTTAGTATGAAAAAGACTACTCGATCACATTATCTAGTGCAATGCTGCTCATTATCCATTGGCTTTCAACCTTCCCGGCAACGGTGCCAAAAATGCTTGTTGATGTCTATTAAGTGCAACCGAAATAAAGAGGGTTCAAGCGCATGAATATATCATCGTAGCATTTTAACCGGGAGTAATCCAGGTATCGTTATTTATAATTTTACCACCGGGAAGGGAATGCACTTTGGATAATGAGTGATGAGCAATGCACATGCGATAATGGAGAGCTTAACCTTGTCTCGTATCGATCATCTCATACGGGGTAAGTGTCACATAAAATATAGGAATGAATGATAAATGACATAAGATAAATGAGAGCATTTAGCCACATAAAATAATAGTAATAAGCCATCTCAACTTAGCACTCTAAGCTTATAACACTAGCATGGACTAGGACGATCTAGGGTATAATCCTATGTTATTCTAACTACAAAGTCAAAGCATACAATGATTAGTGCAAGAACATGTAGCAATCATGGCGGGAAAAGGTTACATCTATGCATAGTGATATTACCGAGAGAAGACAAGAGACATAGCAATGACTTCAATGTAATAGGTTTGTTCGCTAGACCTATACTCGGGAGAAGGGCTACAAAGGACTCAACAGACCTGTCACTCCCGCGATCTACCTCACGATCCGGAATATAGGGTGCAATCGAGATAAATACGGTCTAGGCACCACGCCTACACAATATTTACCACTCACCCATCGATCTAATGAGCAAGCGCTATACGATCCTATGCATAAACATAATTCTAGTCCAACTATGCTAAACATATAATCAAAGTAAACTAAGAACAATATAATTGAGAACATAATCAAATAGAGCAAAGTCAAGTCGATATAATAGAATAGAATAAAGTACTACTCATAGTATCACGAACAATGATGAATATTACAAGAATGTAAGGGAATTACCAAGAACTCCGACGAGATCCGGACTCCAAGCTAGGCTTGATCCCTCTAGATCTATTCCTATGTAGCTATGCTACTAAACTATGGAGCTCTAATTGAGATGGTGGCTCTGGCTTCTCGAATTCGATGAGAGAATGAACTCTTGAATGAATTAGGGTTTCACCCGGGGGCCGGGGGCTCGAATATATAGCCCCCTAGGATGAACCACGGCCCTCGGATCAAACCGACCTAAATGGACGATAATTATTCATCCTCAAAGGCGGTGGAGGCGGGATCCGCGAGACTCAACGCCATTAGGCGAGGTGGGGAGTCGGCCGACTCCCCTTGGGCGGCCGACCGGCCTGCCGGAGTGGGCCCCCGCTTTCAGGTGTTGCCTTCGGAGTCTTCTAGATTATACAATTTTACCCGTTCGGTCTTTATCTCTATGTAATCATGACATGTGGGCCTCCTTTGGTTCTCTTTCGATAACCCCCTCGAGAAATAGACAATCACCAAAACTCGTGGAATTAATCGGTGTAACCCCTATATCTAACATGTGAACTCATATTAGTCCTTTCTCTTGCTGCGTTGACGGTATAAAATTGATACTTAACGACCGTCAACAATCACGGGGAGTCAAGAACCAAATATTTTTATTTTTAGGAGAAATGGGTTCAACTAAATAATTTTGGGGAGTTGGTTAAGGAGAAATGGACAAACTCTAGCAACCAATTCTATAACCCTGCTTACTCTTTGGATAGATGGCATAAGTGTCTATAGAACCTTAGACAATTTCTGAGAGGATGGAACCAGAGACTAATTGGAGAACAAAACAGACTGAGAAAAGAATTAACAAAAAGAGTTGAGCAGATTGATTATATGGCTGAGTCCAGACTCTTAAGCATGGAGGAGTGGGAAGAGAGTGAAGGACCGGTGAACGGCGACCAGAGGGGGTGAATGGGAGCCTCAAAATTTCTTTCGAAACTCTTGGTCCTTGGCTCTACAAAGCACCCCAAGAAGCGATACGCAAACTGGTGATGATCACGACCCTATTGTGAGGGTGGATGTTCCCAAGGAACACAGCGGATCACCACAAAGCGGAAGAAGCGGTAAAACAATCGGAGCTCAAACGAACAGAAGCTGGAGCAAAGGCCGCAGACTTGCGGGAGCCAAGTGCGAAGACCCCGAGCAAAGCAGGAGCAAAGCAAAGGCTGCAGAGTCTTGGTAGCCAGGTGCAAAGGTCTCTAGCAAAGTGGGATCAAAGGCTGCAGACTTATGGTAGCCAGGTGCAAAGGGCTCAAGCAGAGCAGAGCAAAGGCTGCAGACTCTTAGTAGCCAGGTGCAAAGGCTTTAAGCAAAGCGAGAGCAAAGGTTGCAGACTTGAGTGAGCCAGGTGCAAAGGCCCCAAACCAAGCAGAAGCTAAGGGTGCAGACTTGCAGGAGCTGGTTGCACAGACTGCACACAAAGGCTACAGACTTGCAGAGGCTGCAGACTTGCGGGAGCAGAGTTGTGAAGGCTCTTAGCAACGCAGACGAAGTGAGTGCAAAGGCTCCAGAAGAACCAGTAGTAAAGCATACCGAACTAAAAGGGAAAGAGAAAACTCGGGAAGAACCGAAAGTCCATCACAGGAAACAAAGACAGGTGATTAATCCCAGAGGAAACAGCAGAGACTCGGCGCTCTGCTTGCCACATAACTTTGGTTTGAGTACAAATCGTAGATTTGCAGACCTCTCTCTCACCAAGAAACTAGAAGAAAAAAAAAACCTAAAGGAAAAATGCAAAATGAAAGAGGTGGTGGGGAAGGGAACCCCTCACCCTTATTTATAGGGCCTATTACACATTCCCTCTTTGCCCTTGGATACATGAAGAGCCAAACACCTCAGCCAGGGGCATAAGTGTCCAACTCAGGCTTCACTTTGATCCGACGGCCACCGCGCCTCCTCACCGGTAGCCTCGCTTCCAAGCGATCTCCCCGATGCCGCCACGTGCCGTCCGTCCGTGTGGGACCTCCGCCCGGGTTTTGAGGCAAAGCCCGGGAAACCCTCCGTCGATGGTTTTGAGGCAAAACCACCAAACCCTCCGCGAGTAGCGTAGCCCATACGCGTCCCCGCCGTGTACACTTGCGCTCGTCGATGTCCCATTTGTCGCCCACCACGGCCGGCCACCCGGTCCTCGGGTCCCTCGATCCAAGCCTCACGTCCACCCTTCACCGCACCCGGTCCGTCGGCCACGGCACGCCCTACTTGATCTTCACCGACCGTCGACCACCGTCTCCGAGCTCGACACCTGCAGACAACATGAGCCAAGAGACACCATTGTTTGACACGTATCCGCGTGCCATCGGTTAGTAAGAACACACACACGCCTTGTGTTGGCATGTTGACAATCACTCATCACACAAAGGTCCACACAATGGTTATGGTAAAAACCATGTGTCCTCAATCTCCCCCATGATGAGTGCATTGTCAACACCAACACAAACCAGAGACAACCCATCCAAATGACCGAGAGCCAAAGACAAGCAGAAAACAGGTCATTTGCAATGAGCAAAGCAAAGTCACGACTTGGTCCCTAAAGACATGGGCAACGGCTCAACACAACCAAGAAAACCAAAGCTAGCCCTCAAGAGAAGGCAAAGGCTCAACACATCTTAGCAAAAGCAGTTCAAAAAATAGCTCAGAGTGCAACTCCCCCTTGACAAAGGCATCCTCCCCCTTTGCATAGCTCAGAGTGCAACTCCCCCTTGACAAAGGCATCCTCCCCCTTTTCAAATGCATCCTCACAAATGAACTCTCTGGATTTGTGGAATCATTCTCCCCCTTGTTGGCAAATGCACTTATCAAGATAGCAAAAGAAACTTCAATTTCCCCTCAAAGCATGCCATGAAAGAGATGCAAAATGCAGAGCTTCAAGAGTATAGCAATCCGAGTACATAGATGCTCTAGCAAGTATGGCAAGTGTATAGCAAAAAGCACAAGTCAAAGCCAATGCTCAAACTGATCGAGTGAAATGAAATATGATACATAAGCAAAGTTGGATCAGTTTTAAGCATTGTCATAAAAACAGGGGTTCACCATCAAATTTAGGACATAGCAAGCATAAGCCGAAAGCCAACCCGGTTCTAACCTGTGCACCCTAAGGGACTATCTCATGCATTAGCCTTGTCAAAGGCTCACCAGTCCCTTATGCTTGGTCTTTTGCCACAAGGTCACGTAGGCACTTGCCAGTCCCTTATGCACTCAGTCATTTCTTTCCCCTTGTTTCGTTGTTTTTTTTTGTTTTAATGACCATAAAAAGAGTCTTTCTAGTATTGCCACAAGGTCACGTAGGTAATTAACCAGTCAAGTAAACAAAGCATGAGCCATAGTCCCATAGCGTAAACAGAGTAGAACAAAGGACTTCACAACCCTATGCATGGTATAGACTAAACTGGATGGTGAACATTTTTTAGGATTCAACAAGTATTAATCATGTTCACTTTCAGAAAAACAAGCTTAGCTCATAACATGTAACAAGTGATCAACAGGAGCATAAGCTGCAAGCACCTAGTGACATACACAAGACATACTAGCAAGAGCATGAATGTAATCAAAAACTGCTATAGTCATGAAGCTCAATAAAGGTAGTATGATACATGATGATATGCAATATGATACACATGTAAAGCCAAAGGAACAAAGGCAAAGAAGAAAGCCAAAGATCATACTATACATCAAGAGACTGACTACCCTACTCTAAAAAGGGTAGCAAATGCCCAACTCCGCTCTCAAATGGGCAACCGGGTTTGATCGAGGGCTTTGTGAAAATATCAGCAAGTTTGTTCATGGGTTCGCACAGTGAAGGTCTATGTCTCCTTTCTCTTGGTGGTCTCTCAAGAAGTGATACCGGATCTCAATATGCTTGGTTTTTGAGTGGAGTACTCGGGTTCTTAGCAACGCTAATGGCACTAGTGCTTGTCACCGAAAAGAGGCACTTTCCTAAAATTTAACCCATAGTCTCTCAAGGTAGCAACCACCCAAAGCACCGAGAACAACACGCAGATAGCCGACATACTCGGCCTCACACGTGGATTGAGAAATAGAAGACTGTTTGCGAGAGGACCAAGAGATCAACGACGAACCCAAAAACTCACAAGTTCCCGAAGTGGACTTCCTCTTAATTCGATCACCCGCATAATCAGCATCAGAATAACCCGAAAGAGAAAGAGATGAAGAAGTCGAATACCATAGACCAAGCTCGGGAGTGAAGCGAAGGTACCGTAAGATGCGTTTGACGGCCTGCCAATGCGAAGTGCGCGGTGAAGACTGGAAGCGTGCGCAAAGGCGACGGCGAACCGGATGTCGGGCCTTGTCGCCGTCAGGTACAAAGAACGACCCGATCATGCTGCGGTACTCTTTCGGTCCACGGCTTCTCCTTCTGGATCGGCGTCCAAGGCAGTCGTGGTCGACATGGGAGTTTGGAGAGGCTTGGCATCACCCATGTCGAAGCGCTTCAGAAGATCCTTCGTGTACTTGCCTTGATGTACAAATGTTCCTTCTCGGGTTTGCTTGATTTGCAAACCGAGAAAGAACGTCAACTCGCCCATCATGCTCATCTCAAACTCTCTGCTCATCATATCTGAAAACTTTGCAACAAGAGCATGTGACGAACCACCAAAAATGATGTCATCGACATAAATCTGCACCAGGAGAGTGTCACTGCCATGCTTGAGGAGAAACAAAGTTTTGTCAACCGACCCCATGGTAAAACCCTTGCCTAGCAAAAAGGACTTCAGTCGCTCATACCACGCTCTCGGGGCTTGTTTGAGACCATATAGGGCTTTGTGGAGTTTAAAGACATGGTCGGGATGCTTAGGATTTTCAAAGCTGGGGGTTGCCTCACATACACCTCCTCATCTATGTACCCGTTCGGAAAGCACTCTTTACATCCATTTGATACGGCTTGAACCCTTTCGAAGCCGCATAGGCTAGGAAGATCCTAATGGCTTCTATACGGGCAACAGGTGCAAAGGTCTCCTCATAATCTATCCCCTCTTTCCGACAAAGTATACCCCCGAGCAACCAACCTAGCCTTGTTTCTCACCACAACCCCATCCTCACTGTTTGTTCTTGAACACCCACTTGGTTCCTATGGGATGACATTGAGGTGGAGGTGGCACTAAAACCCACACTTGGTTTCTCTCAAAGTTCTCAAGCTCCTCATGCATGGCATTCACCCAATCTGGATCAGTTAATGCCTCAACCACTTCTTTAGGTTCAAAATTTGCAACAAAAGCAGAATGTGCAAAGTGCGAAATCTCATAAGATCTGTTGCGAGTGACGCGCTCATTGATGTTACCAATCATGGTTGAAGGAGGGTGGCGATGCTGAATGTGTCGCGGTGCTTCTCTTGACGAAGTTGCCTCCCCCTCAACAGCAGCTGGAGCTCCCTCAGGTGCAGCTGGAACAAGCTGAGGAGCTTGGTCGTACGGTCCCCATGTGGTGGAGGATGTAGCAGTGGGGCCGTCAACCGAAGTAGTCGTCGCAGGGTCAACTGGGGCAGCTGGTGGAGTTGGCTCGGGATCACCCCAATCGGCATCGTCCTGCTCCTCCTCCACAAAGATGCTCTTCTTCATCTCCTCATCACCTGCACTTTCAAAGACAGGAGAAGAACAAGGTGCGGTCTCGTCGAAGGTAACTTCACAAGTCTCCATGACACGGTTAGTTTCAAGGTTAAGTACTCGATAAGCATGCGAATGAGATGCATAACCAAGAAAAATCCCGTCAGAAGATCTTGATTCAAACTTGTCTAAGTTTCCCTTCTTCAAGATAAAGCACTTGCAGCCAAACACTCAAAAATGGCTCACTTTGGGCAAGCGGTCAAACCGCAACTCATAAGAAGTCTTCTTCGTAAAAGCTCGAAGGAAAATGCGATTTGAAACATAACAAGCCGTGTTGATCGCTTCGGCCCAATAGCGCCTAGGAGTCCTATGCTCATCAAGCATAGTCCTGGCCATCTCAACAAGGGTTCGATTCTTGCGCTCAACAACTCCATTTTGCTGAGGAACATACGGCGAAGAAAACTGATGTTCAAGACCCAAAGACTTGCAAAGGGTTTCAAACTGAGCATTCTTGAATTCTGTGCCATTGTCACTGCGGATCGCTCGCATGGCATTCTTTGGTAGCTCATTTTGCAACCTCAAAATCAAGTCATGAACATGAGAAAACGCCTCATCTTTGCTCTCCATGAAAAAGACCCAAGAATAACGAGAAAAGTCGTCCACAACCACAAGCACGTACCACTTCCCACCATCCGACCGGACCCGAGCAGGACCTATAGTGTCCATATGCAAGAGCTCGCCAGGTCCCTTGGTCATCACTTGGTTCACAGGGGAATGAGAAGCGGCAATCATCTTGCCATGACGACAAGGGTGGCAAACCAAGTCCTTCTCAACCTTCAATATGGGCAATCCTCGGACTAAGTCGAGTGAGCTCAACCTGGACAACAAGTCGAAGCTCAAGTGACCAAGCCTCCTATGCCACTTCCAAAGTTCTGAGGAAGAACTGGCTACCAAACACTGAGAAGGGCCAAATGAGCGAGAGAAATCAGCTCGAAAAACCTTCCCAAAAGTCACAATCCAACAAACAAGATTCTCCTTAGAATCCGAACACGGCAAAGACCAGGCTTAAAACGCACCTCAAAACCATCATCGAGAAGTTGCGAAACAGAGAGCAAGTTGAAATGCAGATTTGGAACCAAAGCCACATCTTTAAGCACAAAGTTCTCATTCAAACGAATGGAACCACGTGAAAGCACTTTACCCTTGCTGTTATCTCCAAATGTAATGTATTCACTACACTTCATTTGGGTGAAGGCGGAGAACCATTTTGAGTACCCGGTCATGTGTCGTGAGCAACCGGAATCAACTAGCCACGTGTTCTCCACCCTTCATCCCGCATCAATAGCGAGACATGGGATGAGCAAATGATCCAACACTGGGGTTAGCAAACTGAGAAGAAAACCAGTGTTGGCTCATTCGCCCACGAGAATTGTTAGCAAAAGCATTATTCATGCCATGTCCCATTTGAGTTGAGCGATCACCACGATGAGGAAAATGTGGTCCGCTCATCCTGTAAGACTGAAAGCCACGGTCACGAGATCCAAGGTCATAAGAAAAACCTGAACCCCGCCGGGCACGACCACCTCGTGGTCTCACACCTTGAGGCCTAGGTACTTGAGGTGTTGCACCTCTTGGCCTAGCACCGTGCCTCCGGAAACGCGGAGCAAACACACCATGAGCGAGTTATGGAAAAGCTCATACTCATGCCGCTCATCTCTCTTCCTCCGAAAGCAAAACTCAAACAAGTGACCATCATGATGACAATAATCACGGTGATACACCTCTCTTGGGTGGTGGTTGACTCACTCTCTCATGGGTATATATCACTCTTTGGGTTTGCTTGTTCTTTGGAGGGGGTTTAATAGAGATGTCGGGAAGTGTGTCAAGTGAGTTCCTTAGGTGGTTTGGCTTGGGAGTCCACACTTGCTTTGGAGGTGAAGTCTTGGGAGGTTCCTCAAACACACCATCTTTCACATTGGGCTTGTTAGGCTGTGGTGGGGTGATTTTAATCAACTTGGGAGTAGTGGAAGGCTTGGTGGATTTCTTAGATGCACTCAGACCACTGTGTTCACCAACCTTGCCAAAAACATTTTCACCCTTCCCACCTGTAGCAAAGCCTAAACCCGTTGTGTCAGTTCCCCTCTTGAACTGACTCATCATCATACCAAGCTGTGGCTCACTGCTAGACAGCCAACTGAGCATGGACCGAAGATTTGTGATTTCTTCTTCGGCCCTTTTCTTGTCATGCCTACAAGAGCCTAGTTCTAGTTCCAAAGCTTCACAACAAGCACATCTAGAAACTTGACTAGTTTTCTCTAGCATGGCAATCCTAGTCATTTTCTCTCCTAGCTCAGACTTCAACTCATCACAAGATTTGCAAGGACTCACAGAGACAGACTTAGCATTAACCTCATCAAGCTCATCTACCAAAGCCACATACTTGGACTGCACATCAGCTAGGTTCGCCATATGAATGGCACAAGCATCACATTCAGACTCATCAGAGATGTGCACAGTCTCTGTAACAGACTCTAGCTCTTTGACAGCAAGCAACCACTTAGCCTTGAAATCTTTCCTCTCACGAGCAGCAAGCTTAAGCAGAGCATCTTGTCTAAGCAAAGTAGTAGTCAAGCTATCAACCTCAGCAGCAAGGGATTCAAGAGTTTGTTCTACCTCAGGCTCGGTGTCGTCGTTCTTCTCAATGCTTGGGGTAGACTCATCGAGCGCCATGGTGCAGTAGCCTCCAGGCTTGGAGTCAGCTAAGAAGCACAGCCCGTTGAATTTGTTCTCGACCCTCTGCTCGGCCTCATCATCACTTGGAGGTGAGCCGCTGTCGGAGTCGTCGTCGAGGTCACTGAGGGATGCGAGGAAGGCTCGCTGCTTCACATCTTGCTTCTCCAGGAACTTCTTCTTGACCGCCTTCTTGTCGAATCTTCCCTTGTACTTGTACTTGTACTTGGGTGGAGAAGACTCATGCTTGTCCTTGCGCTTGCCGTAGTCGTTCTTGTTGTAGGAGCTCTTGTCGGGATGGGGATAGCTTGTGATGTAATGGTCTGGATCTCCACATCTGAAGCATCCTTGCTTGGTGATGCCTCGCCGGCTATTCAAACGGTTGTTGTGAAACCGTGAGAACCGGCTAATCACCAAGGCAAGCTCGTCATCCCCAAGAGCCTCCATCTCGCTCCTCCTCCGTAGCCGAGACTATAGAAGACAAGGCAACAGACAGCTGTGAGGGGTTAGTCAAAGAACTTGAACCTCCTGTACCTGAGACCAAAGCCATGGTAGGGGCAGACGGATTTCTGATCCTTGCCTGCGTCTGGTGGTCAATCTCGGTGGACTTGAGCTTACTGAACAGCTCATCCACAGTGAGAGTGAAAGCTCCGGTTTGGTTTTGGTAATTAATGACCCTCAAACGTTGCTAATGCTTTGCTCTAAGTGTGGTTAGACACATAGCAACGTGACGGTGGATGATGGAGCATGGTGATCACGGTGTCGAACATGGTGGACATGTGAAGTGATCAAGCTACGGTGATGAAAGGAAACGCCCGTGGAGATCAAGGCGAAGGTATACTTGATAGGGCTTTCCGGTTTAGTGGTCGAGACACTTAGCGAGTGTGACCACATTTAGGATCGATAACCGACTTTCAAGAGGGGTTTCCTCGGTTCATTCGCGGTCCTAAGTGCCTCTAGTTGCGACTTTGCATGATGCATGAGAGACTAACTAGAGGGCTAACTCTTGCCGACGTGGTCGTGCTTGTACTACTAACTCCGGTGCTTGAGACGAGGTCTACACTTGGTGGAGTTGGTACTCAAGGCAAGAGGTTGGACTTGGAGTGAAGACGGCGCAAGATTCTACGAAGAAATCTGCATCGAGGGGCGTCGGACGCCGGCCGGACGCGGTCGACGCGTCCGGCGCGTGTTGAGCTGGCCGGGCTGGCCAGCTCGGGCGCTCGGTGAGCGCCGGACGTGCGGCGGGCGGGCCGGATGCGTCCGGCGCGTGCTGGCAGGCTAAGGCGTGCTGGGCAGGCGCTGTGAGCGCCGGACGCGGCCGTGGCACGTCTGACGGGTCGCCAGACGCCGACCAGAAACTTCTGGGTTTCTGGCTCGCGCGCGTTGGGACGCCGGACGCGTCCGGCGTGACGCGTCGGACGCAAGCGGCGGACGCGCAACATCAGCACGGTTTGAAGGCAACGGTCGGATCGCGGGATGCGCTGAAGAGCGCCGGACGCGTCCGGCGCGTGTATTTCGGGCGGTCGTTTCACGAAAGTCCGGACGCGTGTATTTCGAGTCCGGACGCGTCTGATGCCTCCGGTCATACGCGTCCTGCGCGTGTTATTTGACGCCCCCGAGGACCAACGGCTCTATTTCGACTTGGGGTCTATAAATAAGAGGTTGGCCGGCCATGGGAGTGCTCTCTTGCCCATTCTAACACTCTTGAGCATACCTTGAGCTAGAGACACTCCTCCCCACTCATCTCTTTGGTTCCCTTGACATTCTTGAGAGAGATTTGAGTGAGAACAAGTGATTTGCATTGAGAGTTGCATCTAGAGGCACTTGTTCATCGAGTGAGCTGCGGATTCTTGTTACTCTTCGGTGATTCCCGTCACCGTAGACGGTTTGGAGCGGCGGGTGGTGGTTGAGCTCGACTTGGTGATTGTTCGAGGCCACACCGGGTTCTTGTGAGGGTTCTTGATCCTTCCCCGCGTGAGTTCGCGAAAGGATACTCTAGTGGATTGCTCGTGGCTTGTGGATCCTTGTCTTGTGTGGAGATTGCGGCTCCCCTGCGGGGTTTTGGCAGAGCCAATTGAGCGGGCAACTCACCAAGCAAGTGCATCGCCACAACGAGGAGTAGCTTGCCGGGAAGCAAGTGAACCTCGGTAAAAATCATTGTGTTGATTTGTGATTGCCGAGGCATCGACCTCCTTGTGCTTGTGATTGAGCTTCCTAGGTGATTGGCAACTACACCGGTGATCGGCCATCATCTACTCTTCGCGGCGGTATAAACTTCCATCACCTCCTTACTTTCCACATAGTAGAATTGCTTGTTGTGGTCGGTCGGGAACCACTCTTTGAGTAGTTTAAATCCCGTGGGTAGAACTACTTGTTGTGGTCGGTCGGGAACCACTCATTGTGTAGAGTAAATCCCGTGGGTAGAATTGCTTGGTTGGTTTCGGTGAACCGACATTGTGTAGCTTGATCACCATTGTTGTGTGTGCAATTGATTTGAGTAGCCTTGCTTGGTAGGACGGCTTGCATAGAGTAGTCGAAGCATTTGCTTTGCACATTTGCCGCCTTGCTATCTAATTGGGTTGTCTAGTATTCTTGCTAGAAATTTTATTAGGCTATTCACCCCCCCTCTAGCCATTGTGACCTTTCACGTGGTATCGGAGTCGGGAACCGTTTGTTTGAGTTGGATTAACATCCTACGGTGAAACAATGGCATTGGTTATGCATATCAACAACACCAAGAAGGCACCATCATTTCGAGGTGATGACTATGCCAAGTGGAAGCTTAAGATGAAGAGTCATCTCAAGTCAATCAACCTTGAGGTGTGGAAAGTGGTGGAAACCAAGTTTGAGCTTGTTGAGGGTGCGGTGCCAACACCGGCCGAAGAGAAGAAGCAACAAGCCAATGATGTTGCCGTGAGTGCTTTCCATGAGGCACTTGATGATAAAGCTTTTGAGCTCATCAAGAACCTTGAGGTGGCTCATGACATTTGGAAGAAGCTAGAAGAAGCTTATGAGGGCACCGAAAGTGTCAAGACCGCAAGAGCATACATGTTGCAAGAGAAGTTTGCAAGCTTCTCAATGAAGGAGGATGAGAGTGTCTAGGAGATGTTCCATAGGCTCCAAGTCATTGTCAATGAGCTCAAGGGACTTGGGGAAGAAATCAAGGACTCTCAATTCTCCACCAAGTTCATGAGGTGTCTTCCCAAGAGATTTGACATGTTGAAGACCGTCATGGTGAAGACAACCATGAAGGAGAAGCCAACTCCCAACCAAGTCCTTCAAGAGATCATGGCCGATGATGAGTTTAGAGAAGATCATGAGAAGGAAGAGTTGGTGAAGAAGAAGAAGAAGAAGGAAAATGAGAAGAAGGATGATGACAAGAAGAGTGTGGCATTCAAGGCCGCATCATCCAAGAGCAAGGGCAAGAAGAAGAAAGAAGAATCTTCAAGTGAAGATGAACCATGCTCAAGCTCAAGTGGACAAGAAGATGAAGTGAGTGAACAAATGGCACTTCTTGTGAAGAGAATGGGGAAGCTCATGAAGAAGGGGTACCGGTCCAAGGGCAAGAGAAGCTCATCCAAGTCTAGTGACCGTCCCATGAAGTGCTTCCGGTGCAATGGCAAGGATCATCTCATTGCCAAGTGTCCCTATGCAAGTGATGATGAAGATGCCATGAGAAAGGAGAGGAAGAAGCAAGAGAAGAAGAAGGAGGAGAAAGAGTCCTCTCACAAGAAGAAGAAGGGTGAATCTCATGTGGCAACTTGGGAGAGTGATTCATCTTCCTCAAGTGATGATGATGATGATTCCAAGAAGAAGAAGAAGAAGGGGCACGCAAGCATTGCCATTCAAGAGAAGCTTTCTCTATTTGGTGCTCCATCGACTTGCTTCATGGCCAAGGCCACTAAGGTAAAACCTCCACCCGATAGTGATGATGAGAGTGATGATGATGATGAGACAACAAAAGAAAAACTCTTTGTCATGCTTGAGGATTGCAAGAGTGCTTTCAATGACTCTAGGAAAGAATGTAGGGGCTTGCGCAAGGATAAACAAAACCTTGAGCAAGAACTTAAGGAGTTGAGGGCTTCCTATGAGAGTCTAAAGGTAGACCATGAGAAGCTAGAGATTGCTCACTCCAAGCTTGAAAAAGCTCATTCCTCTCTAGTTGAGAAGCAAGAGAAGGTGCAATCACAAGAAGTGAACATAGAAAAGAAAAATGTGTCCACATCATGTGATTTACTTGATGACTCATTTGTTGTTGCATCACTTGGCCCTTCATGTTCTTATGCCTCTACTTCATCTAGTAGTGTTGGTCATGCATGTGATTCTACACTAGTAGTTGAGAATGAGTCTCTTAAGAAGGAAGTCAAGGAGCTCAATCACACCTTGGCTAAGGCTTATGGTGGTGAGGACCGCTTGCTTATGTGCTTGGGTAGCCAAAGAGCTTCTCTCTACAAAGAGGGATTGGGCTATACCCCCAAGAAAGGCAAGGCCGCTTTTGCTCCTCACAAGACTAGTTTTGTGAAGAACAATGGTAGCTATTGCAAGAGTTGCAAGCAAGTTGGTCATTTAGAGCATGCATGCAAGAACAAGAACACTAGTGCCTCCTCTTACAAGTTGAGTGCTTCTTACATGCTTGTTAAGAGTGAGAGTGTGTGAGTGCTAGATTCATTGGTACACCATGGATGAGCTCAAAGAAGAAAGCTATTTGGGTGCCAAAGACTCTAGTGACTAACCTTCAAGGACCCAAGAAAAAGTGGGTACCTAAAGCTTGATGTCTTCTTGTAGGTCAATTACAAAGCCGGAGGGAGGCATTGGGTGCTTGATAGTGGTGCATCAAATCATATGACCGGTGAAGATAGTATGTTCAAGTCACTTGACAAGAATGACAATGGTGGATTCAACTCCATCACATTTGGTGACAATAGCAAGGGTGATGTCATGGGGCTTGGAAAGGTTGCAATTTCCAATGACAAGGATCTCTCCAATGTGTTGCTAGTTGATACTTTGAACTTCAATCTTTTGTCGGTGGCACAATTGTGTGATCTTGGCTACAAGTGCATATTTGATGACAAGCATGTTGAGGTGGTGAGCAAAGATCAAGCAAATATCATCTTCAAGGGGTTTAGGCATGGAAGCTTGTACTTGGTGGATTTCAATGCTAGTGAAGCTCAACTTTCATCATGTTTCATTGGCAAGTCAAGCAAGGGATGGCTATGGCATAGGCGCCTTGGACATGTTGGAATGAAGCAATTGAACAAGTTGGTGAAGCATGATCTAGTGAGAGGCTTGAATGATGTCACATTTGAGAAGGATAGACCTTGTAGTGCATGTCAAGCCGGCAAGCAACATGGGAACTCACATCCCAAGAAGAATGAGATGTCAACTTCAAGAGCATTTGAGTTATTGCATATGGACTTGTTTGGCCCAACTCACTACACATCAATTGGGGGCAACAAGTATGGCCTTGTGATTGTGGATGACTACACAAGATACACATGGGTGTTCTTTCTCTATGACAAGAGTGAAGTCTATGATCTATTCAAGTCTTTTGTCAAGAGGGTGCAAAATGAGTTTGACACTACCATCAAGAAGATTAGAAGTGACAATGGGAGTGAGTTCAAGAACACAAGAGTTGTAGAGTTATGTGATGAGCTTGGAATTGTGCATCAATTCTCACCAACCTACACTCCCCAATCCAATGGTGTGGTTGAGAGGAAGAATAGGACCTTGATTGAGATGGCAAGAACTATGCTAATTGAGTACAATGTGAGTGAAAAGTTTTGGAGTGATGCCATCAACACGGCTTGCTACTATAGCAACCGTCTCTATTGCCATGGGAAGTTAGAGAAGACTCCATACGAGATTTTAAATGGAAGAAAGCCCAATATTTCCTATTTTCGGGTCTTTGGTTGCAAGTGCTACATTCTCAAGAAGGGACAAAGACTTGGCAAGTTTGACAAGAGGTGTGATGAGGGGTTTCTACTTGGCTACTCTACTTCTAGCAAGGCCTATAGAGTATGGAATTTGGCTAGTGGTCTAGTTGAAGAGGTTCATGATGTTGAGTTTGATGAAACCCAAGGCTCTCAAAGTGAACATCAAAATCATGATGATGTGGGTGGACATCAATTGAACAATGCAATGAGGCACATGGACATTGGTGAAATTAGGCCGAGGCAAGTGGATGATGGTGATGAGGTGCAAGTGCCAACTCAAGTTGTGATTGATGATTCCAATGTGGCAAGCACAAGTGACAATCAACATGAAGATCAAGGTCAAGCAACCAATTCAAATCAACTAGTGCTTCAACCTTCAAGCATTGCAAGAGATCATCCTCTAGATCATGTCATTGGTGATATTCAAAGAGGTGTACAAACAAGATCAAGATTGGCTAGTATATGTGAGCACTACTCTTTTGTGTCATTCATTGAGCCAACTAAGATTGATGAAGCTTTGAAGGATCCGGATTGGATCAATGCCATGCATGAGGAATTGAACAACTTCACTAGAAATGAAGTTTGGGAACTTGTTGAGAGGCCGAAGAAGCATAATGTGATCGGCACTAAGTGGGTCTTCAAGAACAAGCAAGATCAAGATGGCTTAGTTGTGAGGAACAAAGCAAGATTAGTGGCTCAAGGTTACACACAAGTTGAGGGTCTTGACTTTGGGGAGACATATGCACCGGTGGCAAGATTGGAGGCAATTAGAATTCTATTAGCCTATGCTTGTGCTCATAATATCAAGCTCTATCAAATGGATGTGAAGAGTGCATTTCTCAATGGGTTCATCAATGAAGAAGTCTATGTTGAGCAACCTCCCGGTTTTGAAGATGACAAGAAGCCCAACCATGTTTACAAGCTTAAGAAGGCATTGTATGGTTTGAAGCAAGCTCCAAGAGCATGGTATGAAAGATTGAGGGACTTTCTTCTCTCCAAAGGCTTCAAGATGGGTAAAGTTGACACTACTCTCTTCACCAAGAAGATAGAAGATGACTTGTTTGTGTTGCAAATCTATGTGGATGATATCATCTTTGGGTCAACCAACCAATTCTTTTGTGAGGAGTTTGCTAAGATGATGGCTAGTGAATTTGAAATGTCTATGCTTGGAGAGCTAAGCTACTTCCTTGGTCTTCAAATCAAGCAAATGAAGAATGGCACTTTTGTGAGTCAAGGCAAGTACATCAAGGACATGATCAAGAAGTTTGGGTTGCAAGATGCTAAGGCAATTAGCACACCAATGGGAACCAATGGTGGCTTGGATATTGATGATAGTGGCAAGATGATTGAGCAAAAGCTATATAGATCAATGATTGGAAGCTTGCTATATGTGACCGCTTCAAGGCCGGATGTCATGTTTAGTGTGTGCATGTGTGCAAGGTTTCAAGCTTCTCCAAGAGAGAGTCACTTGACGGCAACCAAGAGGGTGTTGAGATACTTGAAGGGCACTCAAGATGTTGGTCTATGGTATCCCAAGGGTCAAGCTTTGAATTGATTGGATACTCGACTCCGACTATGCCGGTTGCAAGATTGATAGAAAGAGCACAAGTGGAACATGCCAAGTGCTAGGAAGATCTCTAGTATCATGGTCTTCAAAGAAGCAAAATAGTGTGGCACTTTCCACCGCCGAAGCCGAATATATTAGTGCGGGGAATTGTTGTGCACAATTACTATGGATGAAAGCCACCTTGAAGGACTATGGGATCAAGTTCAAGCATGTGCCTTTGTTTTGTGACAATGAAAGTGCAATCAAGATGACAAACAATCCGGTTCAACATTCAAGAACCAAGCACATTGATGTGAGGCACCACTTCATTAGAGATCATCAACAAAAGAGAGATGTGAGCATTGAAAGCATTGGCACCGAAGATCAACTAGCCGACATATTCACCAAGCCTCTTGATGAGAAGAGATATTGCAAGTTGAGGAATGAGTTGAACATACTTAGCTTCTCCAACATGGATTGATGCACCCCCATATATGACATGCCTCTCCTCCAACATAGCAAGGTAAAGTTGGTTGTTGCATCTCATGCATTCTTTGCTAGTTGTGTAGACATGTATACATGTGCATCTTGCTAGGCTCATTCATTGCAAATCAAATGAATTTGAAGGATATATGGCACCACTATTGTTTCTATGCTTGATTTGATCTAGTGGTGGCATATGACTTGTTTGTGAGCTTGTGAACCTAGTGTTGAATCTTTAGCACTTGCTCATGATGTGTATCTCAACATGGTCAAGATAACCCTTATTCTTATGAGGTGTGAAGAAGCTTGCCCTTGGTTCAAACCGAGATACATTTTCTAGGCATGTGATTTAGATTTGGCCATAGTTGATTGACTTGTTTCTCTCATCTTATGCACCCTTGTTGGTGATTGTTGACAAAGGGGGAGAAATAAGTCACAAAGAGAAATGGAAGGGGATCAATTTTTATTTTTATGATATGACCCAATCATGAGCACACAAATAGGGGGAGCAAGCTCATAGACTATTTGTTGCATATTGTGTGTGCATACATGATGATATGGAGCATTGCAAGCTAAATTCAATATTCATGCTTGTTTGGTGTATTGCTAGTATAGAACTTGATTGTTGAAATGAAGTACTAGCATGCATAGGTGGTTTCTAGACATAGAGTTACTCTTGTTCAAAGTACCTTGCTTATAATGTGATCTCATGAGGTATTTTGAGTTTTGATGGATGTCTAGTTTCTCATGGTGCTAAGGAAGGTTTATTATCGCACTCCGATTGGTTTCACGCTTCAAAGGTCAATTCTATAAACCTTAGTACCATTTTGGTTGTGGTAACTCTCACAAAAGTTTCATCTATGCATGTGTGCTTGAAAATCGACCAAACATTTGATGCACACATGTAGGGGGAGCTACCACTACCAAAACCAGAATTGAAATGCTTGTCCAATCCAAGATTCATGATCAAATTGTCTTGGGCAAGCAATTCAATTTCATATTGAATTCAATTTCCATATCTTTGTGAGTTTGTCGAGGGGTTGTCATCAATTACCAAAAAGGGGAAGATTGAAAGCACCGGTTTGGTTTTGGTAATTAATGACCCTCAAACGTTGCTAATGCTTTGCTCTAAGTGTGGTTAGACACATAGCAACGTGACGGTGGATGATGGAGCATGGTGATCACGGTGTCGAACATGGTGGACATGTGAAGTGATCAAGCTCTGATGATGAAAGGAAACGCCCGTGGAGATCAAGGCGAAGGTATACTTGATAGGGCTTTCCGGTTTAGTGGTCGAGACACTTAGCGAGTGTGACCACATTTAGGATCGATAACCGACTTTCAAGAGGGGTTTCCTCGGTTCATTCGCGGTCCTAAGTGCCTCTAGTTGCGACTTTGCATGATGCATGAGAGACTAACTAGAGGGCTAACTCTTGCCGACGTGGTCGTGCTTGTACTACTAACTCCAGTGCTTGAGACGAGGTCTACACTTGGTGGAGTTGGTACTCAAGGCAAGAGGTTGGACTTGGAGTGAAGACGGCGCAAGATTCTACGAAGAAATCTGCATCAGAGGGCGTCGGACGCCGGCCGGACGCGGGTCAGACGCGTCCGGCGCGTGTTGAGCTGGCCGGGACTGCCGGCGCCGGTGAGCGCGGACGGCGGCGGGGCGGGCCGGACGCGTCCGGCGCGTGGCCGAGCTAAGGCGTCTTTGGCCTGGCCGGCGCGTGAGCCGGACGCGGCCGTGGCACGCGTCGACGGGTCGCAGACGCCGACCCAGCTTTGGGTTTCGCTCGCGCGTGGGACGCCGGGACCAGCGTCCGGCGTGACGCGCCGGACGCAAGCGGCGGACGCGCAACATCAGCACGGTTTGAAGGCAACGGTCGGATCGCGGGATGCGGCCGAAGACCGGCGCCGGACGCGTCCGGCGCGTGTATTTCGGGCGGTCGTTTTCGCGAAAACGCCGCGCCGGACGCGTCTGATGCCTCCGGTCATACGCGTCCTCCGCGTGTTATTTGACGCCCCCGAGGACCAACGGCTCTATTTCGACTTGGGGTCTATAAATAAGAGGTTGGCCGGCCATGGGAGTGCTCTCTTGCCCATTCTAACACTCTTGAGCATACCTTGAGCTAGAGACACTCCTCCCCACTCATCTCTTTGGTTCCCTTGACATTCTTGAGAGAGATTTGAGTGAGAACAAGTGATTTGCATTGAGAGTTGCATCTAGAGGCACTTGTTCATCGAGTGAGCTGCGGATTCTTGTTACTCTTCGGTGATTCCGTCACCGTAGACGGTTTGGAGCGGCGGGTGGTGGTTGAGCTCGACTTGGTGATTGTTCGAGGCCACACCGGGTTCTTGTGAGGGGTTCTTGATCCTTCCCGCGTGAGTTCGCGAAAGGATACTCTAGTGGATTGCTCGTGGCTTGTGGATCCTTGTCTTGTGTGGAGATTGCGGCTCCCCCGGGGGTTTTTGGCACCGAGCCAATTGAGCGGGCAACTCACCAAGCAAGTGCATCGCCACAACGAGGAGTAGCTTCTTGGGAAGCAAGTGAACCTCGGTAAAAATCATTGTGTTGATTTGTGATTGCCGAGGCATCGACCTCCTTGTGCTTGTGATTGAGCTTCCTAGGTGATTGGCAACTACACCGGTGATCAGCCATCATCTACTCTTCGCGGCGGTATAAACTTCCATCACCTCCTTACTTTCCACATAGTAGAATTGCTTGTTGTGGTCGGTCGGGAACCACTCTTTGAGTAGTTTAAATCCCGTGGGTAGAACTACTTGTTGTGGTCGGTCGGGAACCACTCATTGTGTAGAGTAAATCGTGGGTAGAATTGCTTGGTTGGTTTCGGTGAACCGACATTGTGTAGCTTGATCACCATTGTTGTGTGTGCAATTGATTTGAGTAGCCTTGCTTGGTAGGACGGCTTGCATAGAGTAGTCGAAGCATTTGCTTTGCACATTTGCCGCCTTGCTATCTAATTGGGTTGTCTAGTATTCTTGCTAGAAATTTTATTAGGCTATTCACCCCCCCCCCCCTCTAGCCATTGTGACCTTTCAGAGAGTCTCATAGCCGGGCGATTCTATGATCGCCGAGACCTTCACTTCCCAAACCCTTCGATCAAGAGCATATAGAATCTTGAGCGCTCTCTGATGATCGTCATAGGGCATCTGAGGGTTGTTTGCCCTCATCTTGTTCACGATGGTTTGGAAACGAGAAAACAGAGAATCGATTGATTCACCATCGGTTTGAACAAAATTCTCATACTCTCTCTTGTGTGTCTCATAGAGTCTGGTCTTAACATGGGCAGTGCCCACATGATAGCTCTGTAGTCTAGACCAGATCTCTCGAGCAGTTGGACAATCAGAGACACGCTCAAATTCTTCCATAGAGAGAGCAGAGAACAAGACAGTTCTGGCAGTATTGTTCGCCTTGTGTTGATCGATCTGCACAGGAGTAACACGGGCAGGAAGAACCACATAGTCCGTGTTCTCGCGGATCTCCCAAACACGCGAATCAATCCCTTGGAGATGCGCCGACATGCGTATCTTCCAATAGGGATAGTTCTTGCCATCAAAGTGCGGTGGCTTGCCAAGCCCACGGTTCTCCATAATGTCGCCTTCGGGGATCACGGACCGATTAAGGTGAAGTGATCCTTAACCTGCTCCGATACCAATTGAAGGACCGGTGAACGGCGACCAGAGGGGGGTGAATGGGAGCCTCAAAATTTCTTTCGAAACTCTTGGTCCTTGGCTCTACAAAGCACCCCAAGAAGCGATACGCAAACTGGTGATGATCACGACCCTATTGCGAGGGTGGATGTTCCCAAGGAACACAGCGGATCACCACAAAGCGGAAGAAGCGGTAAAACAATCGGAGCTCAAATGAACAGAAGCTGGAGCAAAGGCCGTAGACTTGCGGGAGCCAAGTGCGAAGACCCCGAGCAAAGCAGGAGCAAAGCAAAGGCTGCAGAGTCTTGGTAGCCAGGTGCAAAGGTCTCTAGCAAAGTGGGATCAAAGGCTGCAGACTTATGGTAGCCAGTGCAAAGGGCTCAAGCAAGCGAGCAAAGGCTACGAGACTCTTAGTAGCCAGTGCAAAGGCTTTAAGCAAAGCGAGAGCAAAGGTTGCGAGACTTGAGTGAGCCAGTGCAAAGGCCCCAAACCAAGCGAGAAGCTAAGGGTGCGGACTTGCGGGAGCTGGTTGCACTGCATCGCACACAAAGGCTACAGACTTGCAGAGGCTGCAGACTTGCGGGAGCAGAGTTGTGAAGGCTCTTAGCAACGCAGACGAAGTGAGTGCAAAGGCTCCAGAAGAACCAGTAGTAAAGCACACCAAACTAAAAGGGAAAGAGAAAACTCGGGAAGAACCGAAAGTCCATCACAGGAAACAAAGACAGGTGATTAATCCCAGAGGAAACAGCAGAGACTCGGCGCTCTGCTTGCCACATAACTTTGGTTTGAGTACAAATCGTAGATTTGCAGACCTCTCTCTCACCAAGAAACTAGAAGAAAAAAAACCCTAAAGGAAAAATGCAAAATGAAAGAGGTGGTGGGGAAGGGAACCCCTCACCCTTATTTATAGGGCCTATTACACATTCCATCTTTGCCCTTGGATACATGAAGAGCCAAACACCTCAGCCAGGGGCATAAGTGTCCAACTCAGGCTTCACTTTGATCCGACGGCCACCGCGCCTCCTCACCGGTAGCCTCGCTTCCAAGCGATCTCCCCGATGCCGCCACGTGCCGTCCGTCCGCGTGGGACCTCCGCCCGGGTTTTGAGGCAAAGCCCGGGAAACCCTCCGCGATGGTTTTGAGGCAAAACCACCAAACCCTCCGCGAGTAGCGTAGCCCATACGCATCCCCCGCCGTGTACACTTGCGCTCGTCGATGTCCCAGCTGTCAGCCACCACGGCTGGCCACCCGGTCCTCAGGTCCCTCGATCCAAGCCTCACGTCCGCCCTTCACCGCACTTGGTCCGTCAGCACGGCATGCCCTACTTGATCTTCACCGACCGTCGACCGCCGTCTCCGAGCTCGACAATGCAGACAACATGAGCCAAGAGACACCATTGTTTGACACGTATCCGCGTGTCATCGGTTAGTAAGAACACACACACGCCTTGTGTTGGCATGTTGACAATCACTCATCACACAAAGGTCCACACAATGGTTATGGTAAAAACCATGTGTCCTCAGAGAGAATTCAATGTGAAGGTGATCGGAGGAATTGCAAAATCTGGAGAATGCTCAATTAAAACAGAAAGCAGGGAAAAACGGGGTGTTGCAAGGGGATGCTAACACTCATTATTTCCATCAGTTCATGAGTGGGAGGAGGAGGAAAAACAACATTATATCTTTAGATTCTGATGAGGGGGAGATAGTAGGCCACCAGGAGATTACATCCCACATTGTGAGCTACTACAAACAGTTATTTGGAGGCAATGAGGACTGCTTTCTACAAACTGGTGAGAACTTTTGGCCTGACAACTGGTGTTTAACAGATGATGAAAAGGAGAGACTAGTTCTTCCATTCTCTATGGATGAGATCAAAAACACAATCATGGGAATGAAGGAGAACTCAGCCCCTGGTCCAAATGGTTTTAGTGTTTCCTTTTTCAAACATTGTTGGGAGACAATCAAGGATAGTGTGTGGGATATGTTTCAGGATTTTTGGCAAGACAAGCTAGACATTAAGAGACTGAATTTTGGTGTGATCACACTGGTTCCCAAAAGCAGTGATGCAAGATCAGTGAAACAATACAGACCAATTTGCCTACTGAATGTGGACTACAAGTGGTTCACCAAAGTTCTAACTAACAGATTGGTTCTAGTCACTAAGAGAATCATTGGGAGCAACCAAACTGGTTTTGTAAAGGGGAGATATATCCTAGATGGAGTAGTAGTTTTACATGAGGCCCTACATGAACAACATAAATCTAAGAGGAGAGGTTTGATTCTCAAGATTGATTTCGAGAAAGCTTATGACAGGGTGAGATGGAGCTTCTTAGAAGAGGTAATGGTGAAAAGAGGCTTCCCACAAACTTGGATAAAATGGGTTATGAGAACTGTGAAGGAAGGAAAAGTTTGTGTGAATGTGAATGGAGAGAGAAGTGCATACTTTAGAACTTACAGAGGTTTAAGACAGGGTGACCCTTTGTCACCACTGCTATTCAATTTGATAGCAGATGCTTTGGGAGTAATGCTACACTCAGGAGTAGAAAAAGGTCATATCAGGGGAGTGCTAAATGACCTAATACCAGGGGGAATCTCACACATACAGTATGCTGATGACACTGTCATCATGATTGAGCCTGAGATAGCACATATAAGGAACCTGAAACTTATTCTTTACTGCTTTGAATGGATGACAGGCCTGAAAATCAACTACCACAAAAGTGAGGTCTATGTTTTTGTGGTTGCTCAAGAAGAGAAAGTGTTGTTAGCTAATATGCTCAATTGTAATTTGGCAGAACTACCAATGAAGTATCTAGGCATCCCAGTTAGCCACAAACACTTGAATCTGGGAGAGCATGGTTTCTTTGATTGACTGTGGTGGGGGCTCTCAGTTTTGGAAAGGATTACATGCTGTCAAACATCTGTTTAATTGGGGGTCTGTGTTTAAATTGGGAGATGGAGAACACTGCAGATTCTGGGAGGACTGCTGGCATAAAGAGGTTCCTTTGAAAATTCTTTATGATGACTTATACAAATTAGCCAGGGAACCCATGTGCTTTGTGAGGGAGTGCAGAGAAGGAAATTCTTGGTTCATCGATTTCAAGAGAACACTGTCTCCACAGGAGTATAACAGATGGCTGAGTTTACTGGATGAACTGAAGGACACTGCCCTCACTGACAATAAGGCTGATTCTGTCCAGTGGGTGTTAGACAGTAAAAATCATACACTACTAGAAGCCTTTATAGATTTCTAACTAATAGGGGAACTACTAACAGGGTGGCTGGATTAGTTTGGAAATGCAAAGCACCCCTGAAACTGAAAGTATTCTTGTGGCAGCTTTTCAATGACAAACTTCAAACTGCCCAAAATCTAAAGAAGAAAAAATGGAAAGGAGACAGCAAATGTTGCTTGTGTGGGTGCTTGGAGTCCAATGATCACATTTTCTTCTCTTGTCCCATGGCAACTTTTGTTTGGAGTTTTCTAAAAGGGGCTTTTAATCTAAATAGATATCCAACCTCTGTAGAGGATTTCAGCCAAACATGGCTCAGGGGAGATGTGAAGCTGTCAAACAAGCTTACCATGTTTCTATTTGCAGGGATCTCTTGGGCTTTATGGATCACTCGCAACAAGATGGCCATTTCGAAGATGATTCCAAAAGCTACTACTGACATTATATACAATGCAATTTCATATCTGCAGAAGTGGAGTGTGGCTCTGAAGGAGGACGACCGGGAGCGCTTTGAGCAGATGGTGGTCATTACAAAAGAGGGAATCAAGAAGCTCAAACCTGACGGCAACCTGCTTTCGTATGTCATGGAGATTTAGGTGTCTTTGTGTGTGTTTTCTATTGTACTGAGACTTGAACACTGGCAGCCCCAGTTTTGAATTTCTGTAAGACTATGGCTTTCAATAAAAGCTGAGGAAACTAGTTTAAAAAAAAATAATAGTCATCATTCATGTGCATGGTTTCGAGAATTGACAATTGAGGCTCGGATAATATAATAACCATCGTCGTGTAATATTAATGACCATTCATGTGTATGCATGGTCCATAACTTTGAATTCCTCGTCAACTCGCACCCTTTCTACATGTTTGCGAATAATGGTCACTTACTCACATCTTTTAATTGTACATTGGCTGTCGTCAGTCATCGGATGGGTTAGTTACTATTCGTCAGCAGCTGAGATAGTGCTGAGATGTATATTTTGAAGAGCTTCTTCGCCTAAACTTCCTCTGAAAATGGTCAGTTATGTTTCAAGTTGGATAAATAAAAAAAGGCAAAGAAAGTGAAAGCTTGACCAAGTCATCGTAATTGACTTAGTGAGCTTCCGACAGGCCCACCGGGGTTTGGTGGGGTTAAATAGTTCATATGTAGCCTAGACTAAGATTTGCGGTGACGTATGACGTATCCTAGATTTGCCGGTTAATTACTTACATACATACATCTTCCTATAGTTTTTGATTAGTAATAAGTACAGTACATCGCAATAGAGTTGACGGTCGTATTTATATATAATGTGTACTACTAGTAAGCAGCAGTAGCAGAAGGAAGGAAGGGGAAGGCTATTTATTTATTTTGGACTCAACGTAAGGTAAGATAGACCAACAAAACCGTGTCTCGCACACGTTCTTCGTTTTCCTACATCTGCATGTATATATGAGAAGGCTGATTATTTCGTCGCGGCAGCATTCAGGGACAGACCTAAGCTTTCCCACCTGTTCAAACCAACCGATTTGAAATGAACTCTATGATCATTGAAGGTGGCGATGAGGTCATGGTGAAATACACGCCATCATTATTCACTATGTACAAAAGGGACAACCGTATCTGCATGCTATTTTCAGTGAAGGTTATAAATGAAAAGCATACTTCCCATATTACATTGCTACCATATTTTCTCAATTATTTTAAGAGAAATTTTACAATGGTTGAAAAAAGATGAGCCATCCATTCGGATAGATCGTGACGGGGTGGAGAAGTAGGGGGTACCCAAGTGGAGGTACTTGGTGGTACCAAATAAGTGGGGACAGTATCAAAATAGGTGGGACCAAGTACCAAAATAGGTAGGGTCATATTTATTTTTTATTTTTCATTTTATTTTTGATTAGGGGTAAATTAGTCACGTTTGTGTTGCCATGTAGGAACAAAATTGGAATTTCCATGTGTTTTTTGGTAGGGTAGGCCTGATGACTAGGCGTTTTTTTTTACGATGGGCTAGGCGTTGCATGCCCCGTTTGGACAGGTTTCGATGGATTCCCCGTCCCGGTACTAGTCTCAGTCTCCAGCATCTGCCTTCTGAAACACCAAGACGAAATCTTGGTTAGACAACGCATGGCCACGAAACAACGAGCATGTAAACGAAATCGACGACATGAACAAAATTGATGACAAGAAATAAACGAGAAGATGGATTACAGGCTTGGGCATGCTGTGCATCTTGATCTTGAAGCACCTCGTGGACGGGGGCTGGAGAGTATGGCGGCACTGCCGGGCGACGGAGACACCCACGTCGTGGCGCGGTCGTATCAAACGCCCATGCAGTGGCCAAGCGCCCCCCGCACGAAGGAGACGAACGGATAGATGGTATACAAAAGTACGAGCTCTTCCCGACCCCACCTCAATTACTAAAATACCCACAACAATATTTTTCCTCATTAATTACTTAGATAGAAAATAGAAAATGATGAAAGTACAAGAGCTCTTATTTAAAATTCCATTCCAAAGATAATGATATCCATATTACCCAAGTACTATCTCTTATTTGTACACAATTCACCTTGGTGTCGAAAACAAAAACAAAACTGTGAAATTATTTATCTCTTCTGACTTTATCTGATAATAATAATTCAAAATTACACCAAATATCGCACGACTAGTAACGTGCGGGGAAATCATGTAAGTACCCAGGATGAGCAGGTCGATCCCAGTGCCATATGGGTATGTAGGTCATCCCATGCTTGCAGTGCAAGCAGCGCCAGCAGCACAACACGTCACAGATTGATCGTCTCCTTGTGAGATCATGGAACCCTGCCGCGGCGATGCATTTTTATTTTCGGGTTGATTGAAAGCTACCCACGCGTTCAGAAGAGAGACTTGGCCGTTTGGATCTGCCAAGTCGTCATCGTCGTCGTCGTTGTCGTCTCGCCTCTGTGCTGGAGGTTGCAGATCAAGACACGTAGGTCCTTCAAAAGAGATGGAGACTGGACTGGGATATTAGGGGGGTTTTTTTTTTTTGCACTGGTCTAAATTTTTCATGCAAAATAATACAAAATACGAGGTGCTCTTTCTAAATAGTTGAAAATTACATTCCACGGATATCGACAACTATAGTATACCCATGTATCTCATATTTGTACAATTCATCTTCGTGTTGAAAACAAAAACAAAACTATGTAAATCTTTATCTCTTCCGACTTTATCTTCTGATAATAATAATTAAAAATACACAAATATGCCGCCACTACTACTTGCGCGGAATTCTTCTAGTATACCCACGATGAGCAGGTCGATCCCAGTGCCATATGGGGTATGCAGGTCCTCCCATGCTTGCAGTGCAAGCAGCGCCTGCGGCACGACGTCACAGATCAATCGTCTCCCGGTGAGGTCATGGAACCATGCCGCGCGGCGATGCATTTTTTCTTTTCGGGGTGATTGATGAAAGCTACCCACGCGCTCAGAAGAGAGATTTGGCCGTTTGGATCTGCCAAGTCGTCATCGTCGTCGTCGTCTTCTCGCGTCTCCGGTGGAGGTTGCAGATCAAGACGCGTAGGTCCTTCAAAGCCGGTGCCCACGATGACCGTGACCTAACTGACGGCTGACCCATCAGCCCGGTCTTCACCAATGAAAAACAAGCGACAAAGCTAAGGCCCATGTATATTACTCATCTGTTGCTTGCATTGACCAGAGAGAGCTCGTCAAGGTGCTATAGTATTACTACTAGCAAAGAGAGGAGATCGAGACTGGACTGGGATATTCACACAAACTTCTTGAGTGGTTCGATGAAAATGCATTTTCTTGACTCACTGAACAAAGTTTGGAGTTCGTTGAACTACTCGACACCTTAACAAAGATTGGAGTATATAAGTTATAATAAACCAGCCGTGTTTTCTCTTCACTTAATTTCATCACAGGTTCTCAATAAGTGCCAACAAACTTCTCTTAGAGTCTTAGATTCAAAAAAGAAAGACAACAAACTTACTGTTGTCAACTGCTTACCCACGAAGGCTAGATAGTCAGTGACGACCGGACAAGAAATTCCTGACGCATTTCCTTTGAAATGGCCGTTATTACGACTTCTTGTACTAGTAACAGTACCTTCTCTCTCTCTATATATATACACGCATGACGAGCAGCTAGCCTGGCCTGCTCCAAGGTTGCAAGTACGTCGATCATCATCCCTAAAGCTCTTTAACTCCGGCTATACATACACAAAACCTAGGTCGTTTCGATCAGCCTCCCCGGGGACCATGGGCGACAAGGAAGGTAAGCAAGCTAAACACCGCACTCATTATTTGTGTAGAACCTTTTTTTTCCCCTTCTTTTAGACGAAATTTGTATTAAGACGGGTAGAAGAGGAAGCCAATTCATTAATTAATTATTGATATGCGTGGGGGTAAATTTTTTGTTTTGATCTCGGGTGTCTTTAAAAAATGAGCGGCAAAGGGGTATGTTCTTGAGGGTGCACACATCAACAACAAAGAGAAATTAACATATGAATGAAATTCATCAATGGAGGGGCCCGCAAATCCTCTGAGCTGACGCATACATGGTGCTATAGTTTTCAGAGAAAAAAATTAGAAGGTGTACCTAATAGCGGGTTAAAAACATCTCAACTATTTGTGGCTTGCTTTGTTTTCAGGAAGTACTTTTGCACCCACAAAGCAGTATACAGGGAAATTTGATAATGCTTATAAAACTGCCATGGAAGCAAAAGAGTTTGCAAGATGTCTGAGTTTGGTTGGCAAATGTGGGGCAGCTAAAGATTTTATAGATTCTAGTGTGGTTACTCAGTTATTTCAAATAGCAGACAACCGAGCCATATTTCTATCCATCAAGACAAGTGAAGAAAGGATGATATGGTTGAAGAAGCATTGTCCAGCCAAAAATAAGTAGTAGTGCATTTTTGTAGTGAAGGATTGATGTTTTAGAGAAATTGTTTCATGTGGCTGTTATGGTTTACTTGTATGTATCACGAGCTATTATGCACATGTTTGTGTCATGTGCTATTATGGACTTGTGTTGTGTCATGTGGCTGTTATGCGGACTATCTATGAGCTGTTGTTATCTATTTGCTAAAGATTACCTATTTATTTGCTATTTTTCTAGTTATATATAATTACCTTGCTGTTATTTGGTTACTTTTTTTTCTTATTGATCACAGCCGCCCGGGCTCGGCCCTGATATTTCCATTCTACTCTAAATTCAAAATTATGACTATAAAATTTTGCAAATCAATTGCTGCACTAAATGTAGTGTAGATGCATGTATGATTAGGTTTGTGCTTGGTGGTAGGTAGCCCTATCTCTAGTCTAGAACCCAAAAATCCTTTCCCCGACATCTCCTAGCCAGCAGGCCTTTGGCTGACGTGTGGGTCCCAGGCTGGTCCAAGATGCCTCTCTTCCCTTCTGGCCCAACTTGCCTCCTCCTCTCCTTTCTCGGCCCAATCATGCCCGGCTAAAAAAAAAACGGCAACGCAGCCCAGCTCCCCTCTCCGCGTCATTCACGTGCCCTGGGAAGCCGCCGCCGCTCCCGCTGCACGCGCCACGCACGGTGTGGAGGCGTCGTCCCCTGGGACCCACACGTCAACCACCAGGAGAAACGGCACCCGAGGAAGTAACGCCGCCCGCACAGACCCCACCGGTCAGTCTCGGGTTCGACTCCCTCCTCCGTTTTCCCTCCGTCTCTGGCGTCGACAGCCGGCGTTCCAATCCCCTCCCCCCTCCGGCGCCGTCGCCGTCTCCCCTCTTCCTCCTCCGCTGCCACCGCGCCTGAGAGGCTTGGTGCTTGAGCGAGTGACGACGAGAGAAGGTACCGAGCTCTGCCTTCGCGACGGAGGCCCTCTGCCTCTGCTCATCCGTCGGTGCCGTCGGTCCTCTGCTCGTCGGTGGTGTCCAGGCCTCGGTCCCCGACGAACGCCTCGGCGGCGTGGGAGGCGAGGTAGATGCGCGGCCGCGGCGTCTCCTCCATGACCCGCCTGGCCAGCGAGGTGGGGTTGGCGACGGTGGAGACGTACGCCCGCCACGGCGCCGTAGCCGGCGTTCCCCTTCCCTGTCCGTCGAGTAGGGGGCGCACGCGAGCTCCGCCTGGTCGTCGGAGGTCTCCTGCTCCTCCCTGAGCGGAGGTCCCCTGCTCCTCGTCGGTTCCTCCTTCAACACCATGGATGGACGCGGGACAAGAGGCCCTGCCCTTCAGGTGAACGGATTTCGATTGGTCTTGAACGGATCTATGCTGACATGCATCTTCTGTTGGATGGAATGCCGGCGTGCGTGCGTGCGCCCAGTTGAAGAGCAGATGTGCTATGTCGCCGGTGAGGTGCTCGGTTCTTGGAGCAGAGGTGCTGCAGAAGAGGAGGGTGCTGCCATGCTCGTCGTGCTAGCCCTTCCTTCAGCAAGGACGCCCACCGCCTGTTTGAGGAAATGCCTAAGAGAGGGTAATCTTACAAATTCAGAGAAGAGGTGACCATATTAAAACAAACCGGACAACCAAACACGCCGTAGAGCTAGCCTGGCTTAATTTAGCTAGCCGGGCTCGTGTAGGAAACCAACCAAACACACCCATACTGTTTTGAGCTTTGTTATTTCATCTCTGCCTCAAGTTTGAAATGGCAATGTGGATATAGTCCTGATAGTTCCATTCATCTTCGCAGTGTTAAAGATCTTTTTTGTTCTTTGAGGGATTGATTTTTCCCTATCGCTAACCCTGTCCCCTTCCTCCTCCTCACCTAGGAGCACCGTCGCCGATGCCCGATTAGATTACTCAGAGGCTTGCCATCTCCATCTGATGGCCTCATGCAACAAAATTCAGCGCAAAAAGTTTTGCGAGATTACAGCAAACCTGGTCATATGATTTGTACCTGGGCTCACAGGAAACCTGGTCTCAGTTAACCAGCTTACTGAACTCGATTACAGCATGGGGTTCGGCCATGGTGAGTGCTGCATTAGGAGTGCATGTGATGGCAAGATCGCTGGCAAAGGACGTCTCCAGAAAGGAGTTTATGTTCTAGACTTCCTCAAGATTCCACTTGCCATATGATGAGTTACATTCATCAGAAAATTTGAGATGGCTACTGGGATTACCTTATGATTTTCACATCCCTTGTGTTCAATGATGTAATTTCAACATACTACTAGCAGAGCAGCGTTGGCAGCTGTGGTTCTGTCTCCTTGGTGCTAGCAGAGCAGAGCTTCAGATAGTTTGGCTTGCGTTCCTATGTATTGTGTATAGGCTCACACCTCCATTTTGTTTCCGGTTCAGTAATGGCCTGTGATTTCTATCAATCTTTATTTTCGTCGACCTGGTATAGTGGTATGCCACTCATTGTCGCGTCATGCTTTCTCAGTTTTGAGACTGTTTTGAGGGCTCTGTTTTGGGCACTCTGCTTTGACGACTCTGCTTTTAGCTTTTCATGTACCGATCAATTCAGTTTTTTTTTTCTTTTGACAAAAAATAATTCAGCAATATGGAGGACCGATAGAAACAACAAAATACAGGATGGAAGTAAATAACAAAATGCTACTGCGGGACAGTTTTGTGCGATTACTGTGGTGTGTGTTACTGTAAATCAAGCTTATTAGAAGACATCCACCAAAGTTAGGTGAAGACCTCCGTCACACTACTTTCCAAGAACGGCAAGGCGGCTTCGTCGTTGTCTGAACGCTTCTGTTCTGTTAGCAGAACCATGTAATATAATTCATCGTAGAATTTACTACTAGTAAGGATCAAATCTCAGATCGCTAAAATTACAATGCCATACCAAGAAACAAACTATTAAATCAAATGATACTTGGGAAATTGTTCCTAGATGCTTTTGTTGTCCACTCGATTAGAGGGTGCGCTGTCCAATTACTCAAGAACACGTTCATGAGGAGAAAGATCAACAGAAGTTTTTGATGAATCCCTTGTTACCCAATAACCATTTTATGAAATTTGGGTATGCGTGTGATGAATAATTTGGGTATGTTTGAGTTTATAAAAGCGAACTAGGATCGCATGAGCGTGATGTCCTGGCGCATAAGACTAAGTCGTAACTGAACCGAAGGTGGTCTAACAATGGCTTGGATGGCAGTGGCTAGTGGTGATTCAGTGAGGGTAAGGATGCAAGCAGGCACACCTGCAGACAGCTTGCAATACGCCGCATCACCTGCGTGCAAAACTTGATTGGTCTGCTGGAGCCTAGCAGGCCAGGGAAGGAGGCCTGCATGTGCCTGCCGAAGTCTGCATCAATGGGGCGCTGATCAACATTGTGACTGTATCGGCATGAATCAAATTCGAGTTCAGACCAAATTCTAAAGAAGTTTCCTTACAGGCTAGGAGATGCCTAAATCATTGATGTCATCAAGCCAAATAATGGCATAAGTATTTTTTTTATTTTTTATTTGAAAGTAAACCGGGGGGAGCTTCCCCACCTTCTTATTCAGAAAACAGAGTTTCCGGCCAGTTGCCCGGTTACAGAAGAGGCATTACATCTCACGATAAAAACATGCTAGCCATGCAATTTAATGGCATAGCTCTTGTCTGAACTACACAAAATCTGTCTAAAATCAAACCAAATAATGGCATAACTCTGTCTATAGAATCTTTAGGATCTGTCCTCCCACACGTAATTGGCAACCGAACTCATGGCTTCCTTTATATCTTCCATAGCAGTTTGAAAAGAATGATCAAATTTCCATGTATACTGCTTTATATCTTCCACAAATAGTTCTTAACCACATTAGACAAAATGAATTCAAGAAGAATTTAGAATTTCAGTATCTTTCAGTATCATTTAAGTATCATTTAGTATCTATAAGTATAAATACTAAGAAAAAAAACATAAAGAAGGATTGATTTGTGGCAATAGATGTCTTTCACATGCAACTAGAAAAAGGTAATTCCCTTTTTGAATCGCAGTTCCAAAAAAACGTACTTCGATGTCAAAAAAGCGTATTCTTAAAAATCTTTGGAAAAAAAGACTTGTTTTTCCAAAGTACAATCTTATTCTTAGCAAAATCAAGATCTTTTTCTAGCGGCAACGAGTATCCATGAGATTTTTTAATCCTGATATTAGGCAGACCTGGCCCTCGCTATTTTTTTTTTTTTTTGTCTGAATTAAAACTATAGTAGCTTGCAAAGGAGGACCATGTATGCCCAATGGCAGACCCATCCTAAGAATTGAGGTAGGGCGAACTTAGACTATAAATTTCGACTAAAAATGACAAAATGCATATTATGAAAGAAAGTTGTAGAACTACCAAGTAAACAAACCAAAATTATCAAATTTCTCAGAGCATCTCTAACAAATTAACTATATACTCTATGCACTTAAATATGAATATAGATGATCTTCTATTACTCATAATTCGATTTTTTTGTCCCCTCCATCACACTACCCAAAACACATTGTACCCCTATATTTAATTTTGTATACCTTTTCCTCTTGCACATAAACACTAATTTTAACTACAATTTCATGTCACAATAATTCAACCTTTTTTCTAAATAGACTCCAATTTCTTACAGGCTACATAGTTTGGTAGGATTTACTCCTAGGCAATTCAACAAACACCTTGAGAGTACACATCACTAGCGAAGTGCAGAGACAAGACACACGCCTGAACGCCTGTGAGCGCTTGTGGGCCGGTTTGGGCTCACGGGTGGAAAAAGAAAAGGAAAAGGAGTGGAGAAAGAGGCATGGGCAGGAAAGGAGAAGCGAATTCCTCTGTCTTTTTTGTTTTCTAAATTCATTTGGAGACCAAAATCAAATGCTTTAGATCAAATAGGTTCTGAAAATGCTTTAAACTTATTTCTGAGTTTTGGAATAAAACTTGGACTTGGTTTATAAATAAACTTTTGAAATCTTTATTTAATTTATAAATAGAGAAAAATTAATTTGCTTCTAAGTCAAATTTTAATAAAATGTTTTTTACTCAATAAAAATTATGCAAATGGCATGAATGCAACATCCCATTAAATTAATAATATTTTTTTATAAAATCACATTTTGTACTTTTTGAACTATCAAAAGGTTATCTAGACCATAGAAATTTTATCAAAAAGTATTAAATCGTGTATTTTGTTTGGTGTTTTTCTATACACAACCCAAATTTGAAAAATTGGGGTGACAAACCTCCATCTCATTTTGAGCTTTGTCGTGTACCTTCTTCATTGATTACCTCAGGCATTTGTGCACAACCTTCTTGCCACGCTGCCCAGCCCGTTGTCTTTTCCCTCCCAGTCCGTTGTCTTTTCCCAACCCGTTGTCTTTTCCCTCCCAACCCGTTGTCTTTTCCCAACCCGTTGTCTTTTCCCTCCCAACCCATTCTCAGCGTATGCCGTTCCCTAGATTGGCAGCACCCAACCCGTTGTCTTTTCCCTCCCACGTTCGGTAGTGTAGCCACCCCCTGTCCCGTGTACAACACCATCGGCATGGTAACTATCTGCCATCAGCATGCAGTAGTCCTAGTGTCTCACGACAGCTCAATATGCAATGATTAAGAGCATAGTATGAAAAAATAGCTGTTATATCAGAAAACGACTCTGTAAAACCAGTAAAAGAAAAGACGCATCCTTTCTGCATTTGTTGAGGCATAAGTTGTACACAGGTTAATTTTTCAGGTTCCAAGGCCGCTTTGCAGGGCATGTCCTGGTTCCAATCATTCATTTTGTAGTAAATTAGTGGCAAAGGAAGGAAGGCCACAGCATCTCTCGGGCTGTAGTAGTCTCAACAAGCACAAATACACAGTAACACAGTGATGCATCCATAAATAGGCTGATGCATCTGAAAGTTACAGAAAGCTGGATCTGAAGATTTTAGAGATGTTCATTCAACTTGACAGTGAAATTAGACTATAAGCTGAAACAAAAACTGACATCACACGACGCATTAACAAGTCATCTGTTCTCAAAAGTGGTACAACAAGATTGATTTGAAGTGAAAATGAATTCCATTTTGTCTAAACAAGCAGCACATGCACAGCCTTTTAAATCTTCCAAACAGAGAAAAGGAAAACAATGCTAAATGAGGTGCATGGTCTGACACCGTCTCAAGCAAATTCAGATTTCTTGACCTCGGATCACAAGTGAAGCCAGAAGCCCACTTTACATTAATCACAGTTTGTTATTTTTTATATTTACTGTATGCTGGTTTCAAGTCCAAGACTTCTCCCACTATCAGTAAGAAAAAATTCTGATCTTCCTCACATCACAAGGAATTCCATTAAGTTTAGTGCTCAAGTAACAAAAACCACAAGGTAAGTAAGAAAAAAAAAACAGCAAGGTAGTTAAGTAAAAAACAACAAATAAATAGGTTATCCTTAGCAAATAGATAACAATAGCACAAAGGTAATCCACATAACAGTCACATGACACAAAATAATAGCATGACGCAAGTCCATAATAGCTCATGATACAAACAAGTACACATAACAGCCACATGAAACAATTTCACTAAAACATCAATCCTTTGCTTATTCAACCATATCTTCCTTTATTCACTTGTCTCGATGGACAAAAATATGGCTCGGTTGTAGCCACTCTATAATCTATAGAATCTTTAGCTGCCCCACAGTTTTTTGACAACCAAATTTGCAAACTCTTCCGCTTCCTAGTTATCTTTCATGGCAGTATTCAAAGCATGACCAAATTTCCCTATATACTGTTTTGTCGATGCAGAAGGACTTCCTGCAAACAAAGCAAGCCACAAATAGTTTAAGATTTTCTTAACCTGCTATTAGGCAGACCCAACCATCGCTAATTTTTTTATCTGAAAACTATTCCTTCAAAGGAGCACCATGTATGCCTCAGCTCTGATGAGTATATGGCTATATGCAAATGGAGTACCTGAGTCGAATGCCATAACATCAGCTTCATCGACCGCGTCTTCAACTTCAGTTTCGCCATGGACTGCTTCATCCTCGTCATCAGCTGTGTTGCTTTCACCTTGGCCATTTTCATCTTCGTTGTCGTTGTCTTCGGCATCAGCTGTATCATTGCCATTAAGTACGCTGCTCGTACAATGAAAGAAGAAAAAAAAGAGAGAGAAAAGTCTCATTGATTACCTTCGTTGCCGTCGTCCCAAACATAGTTCAACTCAAGTAGGTGTCCCTCAAAGTCCCCAACATCATCCCAGTCCATGGGCTCATTCAAATCTAAACCAGGCATGGCGTTCAAACAAAGAAGGAAGATTAGAGAAAGGAATGCTGTCAGACGTGCGCATGCTTGCATTGCCCATTTACGAAGTAAAACAAAGAGGGAGTATTTACGAAGTAAAATAAATAAAATTAATTTTCAATCTAGCCAAGGACCATAGGTTCGGTTTCATGAAACCAGCCCAAAAGGAGCGGCGAACTCAGAGCAGATGGGATGGTTTTCCCACCGACCCAAAGAGCTGCACCGGCGGTGGCGGCGGCGGCGGGGACGGCCCTATGGGACACGGCTGCGCGAAAAGAGGGCAAAGAGAGGGCACGGGGATAAGGTTGAGGCGCGCTCACCGGAGGACCAAGGCATGACGGCGCAAGGCTCGACGGACGACGGGCAGCAAGCAGCAGCGGGTTTCCCTGCGATGTTGGACGATGGCATGAGAAAAACAGAGAGCGAGAAACAGAGGAGAAACAGGGGAAAACAGAGACCGAGAAACAGAGGAACTACCGGAAGGCGTCCGCGGCGGCGGCGAGATCCCGATCAGCGGAAGGCGAGGCTAAGGTTGGGCGGCGGCGCCCCTCCGGGTGGAAAGGGCAGGTCTTTTTCTCGGCAATGGGGATTTTTTTTCTTTTTGGATTGGGGGTTCGATCCAGATTAGATTGTGACTCGAGTCGGCGCCAGGAGGATAGAAGGTCGTTGGTGAGATACGGGGTGGGCCCGACGACGTCATTCGTGCTCGCGTGAGGCAGCAGCGCAACTCACCGTGCATGGTCCTGTGCGTGTTGCTTAGCGTGTGCACCTAATTAATTACTACTAATTAGGCCCAGCGCTCTGCGCTGCGCTTGCGTGCGCCTCCCCGCCACCCCGGAGAGCGCCACGTGATCGTGCACACACCAACCCGCACAGCCGCTGTGAATTGCTTGGCGTTTGCAACGGACCGACTTGACCTCAGCGGGCTGTTGTCTCCGAAGCTGCCTTCCGCTGCAAGGCCCTGGTGGCACGCGTGGTGTGCGTGTGCCCCGGGTACGAGGACCTGCTTGGCGCGGTGCTCGCCATGAGGCCCAAAGAGGGCGGATTGGTTGCTGGTTCTGGAGAAACTCTGTTGCAACACTTGACTGAGCTTCAGCTGCTTGGTTTTATTTTGTGTGAGGAATTTCCTGAATTTTGTCATTTCAAATCTCTTCAAGTTCTTTACTTGAAGGCCATGGAGAGGCCGCTGCTGACACTGACAGATGGCAATTCCCTGCCTGTCGTATGTTACAACTCTGTTCTTAATCATCGTGTGCTGTTATGAGTTTATTACTGTAGGTGGTGCTTACTGAAGTTCTGATAAAGAAGAAACTCTGAAGAAATAACTAGCATGGGTGCTCATGTTCAGCGGTAAACAGAACCAGCCATATCGGACTTCTTTGTTCAGAGCTGTGAATGATGGGCACTGACAACAGCAAGAATGGCAGAAAAAATGTAAAAAAAAAAAAAAAAATCGATCACATATTCCCTACTGTACATAGTATTTTGTATAATTTACGAAAATTTTTCAGCTAACTTATCAATCACTAGAAAAAATTGTGAAGTGAATAAGAAAAATGAACACATACGTACACAACTAGAGTCAGTGACGCGCCCAGATAGTTTCGGTGAAGCGGAAAAGCAGGATAAGAGAAAATCAGTAACGTCACAAAGGACGCATGTGGCCAAGACACATCACTGATAACTATTTCAAGAAAAAAAACAACGATGATCCTATATATAATTATATACCCTCTATACACGCACACACACACATACACACATCAGATATGTTCCACCATTTCAACAATCATTTCTTTACAAACTTTTTACCTACAAGTTACACTACAAAATGTGTTATCAGTCATGGGCCATTGTTTACAAGGTACAATCGATGTCCTTAATGAGCTCAAAGACAAAAAAAAAAACACTTTATAATCCTAGAAGAGTAAAACATTGTGTTTCCTCGTCGCTGGATCAAGAAAGATAGCATCTGTCCTTGCAACATTTAATGAAAAAACATAACATACCCAGGGCTGCACCACAACATACAAAACAAAAACTAATTAGCCATGTTCACACATCAGTATTATAAATGAAAATATATGGCATTTGTAGTTCCATTTTCACCAAAACTGCAACAATGTGAAACTATAAATTCTACCACCAGAAAAGAATAGAGATACATGAGGGCCCTTTGTTTAACTGTTTGGCATGGCAAAATATATATTAGGTAAGCAGCTCATATAACTAATGGCCTTGTTTAGTTCCCAACTTGGGTACACCCAAGTTGGGTGTTTTTTGCTGTAGCACACTGTAGCAATTTCGTTTGTATTTGGTAAAAATTATCCAAACTGAAATTGCATCGCCATTGTTACACCCCAGTCACCTGTTGATAGGCCAGCAAGAACAAATGGCCCAGACAAGACTGCTTGAAGGGTTGCATACTCCGGTCTGTCATCTGAACGGACAGCTGGACAGCTAGCAGTTAATATTCAGGTCAAGCTTCTCGCTATACCAAAATGTCAATATTAGCAAACATGGGAGCAAAATCTGTTACTACTAGCATCCAATGTATTTTACTACCACCACTGGTTATCATGATGAAATATAATGCATGAGATAAGTAAAGTTAACGAATTTGTCTTTCAATCTTGGATAAGGTGAAGCTTCATTCATAAATTACCTTTAATTGTTTCAGTCCTTAACCTGATGGGAAAGCATAGTGCTAAGTGATCATCTGAGTTCCACTGTTTGGTGATTGATAGGAAAGATCCTGCCCACAGAATAAGATCAGGTAATGAAGTGGCTTAGAAGATCAATTGTAACTTGAATGTTAGACACAACAGAACGATTTTACCTGGAGATATCGACCCCAAATCTTTGTCATTTAAAGTTGCTCCTGCACCATCAACAAATGTCAATGACAGAATTCTAACATTCAATTTAGCAGTCTGACCATTTGTCTGAACAAATAGAAAACAAATGTATTGACTGCAGATTTTTTTTGTCTGAATTTAACATATAAACAATTGAAATAATTGACTTTGCAGAAATGGAGAGTGAAATTTGAAGATACTGGTCAGAAGAGCTGAGGGTTTTGATTTGCTGAGTAATAGTAAGCCCATCTGCTTTCAAGTTGTAAGTGCTTGGTATGTACTGAATGATACTGAGTGCATGATATTGAGTGCAGGCGAATCTCCTTTCTCCTCAAAGTTAATAGAATCATCAAGTTTTGAAGCAGATGGAAATCATAATGTTACCAAGACAGAAAACAACATACATCTCTTTGTTCATCAACACAGAAATGAGCACATAGTTTCCCTTAATTAACAATAAGAGGATCATAGCAATGGCTAATGCTCACCTAGCATGCACCAAACAGAGATCCGAAATATAATCTTCACTGCCCAATTCGTCATCATTTTTGTTTTCCTTGGAAGCTGATGAAGTCAACAAGGATGAATCAGGTGTGTTGTGCTTCAATAAATCAACCTGCAAAAATGTTTTGGAACATCCATTCAGCCTTCGCTTCCGAGTCCCAATCCCAAAGGCCAAGTTATTGTAAACTACTTGGGATACAGAAGAAAAATGATGTGGGAGAAACAGGTATGATAGGATAGAATCACTAAAACGCTAGAACTACAGCTCATTTTTTTTTCTTGGAAATTAGGTGGAAACTCAGATCCTGAACCAAGAACCCAGGCAGAACTTCCTCTGTTCTTCCTGATGGGCTAATGAAAGAAATACAGAAGGTACAAAGTATAGAAGAGATAACTTACTGTAAGTATGAGCTCCCACATGGACAAATCATTCATACCTCTGATACAACCAACACTATGTTACAAACAGATGCCAAAAATACACCAAGCTACAGCAATTCCTTGCAGAATAACAGAAGAAACTGATCAATTATTAGGTATATCCAACGAATCAGCAGTAGCACAAGTGGGTTTAATAATCGAAGTGTGTCTTTACCTGGATTCCCATTAGCTCATGAGCCAGGCCAGCTGATAAGGATTCACCATTTAGGACAGGAATTGTGGATGAACCATCTGGCCTCATCACATCGATTAGAACAGAGGGACTGTACCCTGGCTGCAGGGAAAAGGGAGTTTCCTTTCACAAATTGGCAAGCAAGATACAGATAACCTGTTCTAGCATTCCAATTGCAAAAAAAACAGAATAAAATAAACGTCGTTGCACCTGAGCATCAACTAGTATAACTTGCTCATTAGATATCCTGATGTCACTACAGTACAGTGTTTGTGTAGGAAAAGGAGGAAGCATTCCTACACACAATATTCAATGAAATGAGTTTTGAACAATCCAAGATTTTGGTATGGAACAAAATTTGAACCAAAACAAGAGTGATCTTTGTTAACTTCGAACTTCTTAGCAGCTTTCTTGACACTAAAGAGGCTATATAATGTGTATAATGTGGCACATAGAAATCTGACAACAGCTAGATATTACATGATGGAAACAGTAAGGACAATATCCATGTAATCGACCGCAACGCGCATCAACAGAATAATCATTAGAAGTACTTCTCAGAATAATAACCAATGAATCCAAGTGCTGGAACGACGCATAGAAGAGGATAATAAAAGTGAATTTGAGTCATACCATAAAGCTCGTTAATAATGGTTGACTTGACTACACCAGGAGGGCCAATTATCCCGATTACCATGAAATCATTGTTCACCGTGAAATACTGTGAAAACACGGCCGGGGTTAGTAAGGTTTGAGGAATACTATATATATATCTATTTATTAAAAGAACACTGACACTTGTCACTATTTAAACCACATCCCATCTTACTGTAGCAGCCCGTGCTGCTCAATGGGTCACAGTTCACAATACATATATGCATATACAAGTATGATCAGTAGAAGCCAGATAACATCTCATATTCATCATATTCGAAGGGCATCTACATAAAGATGAAGCAGTAACAACAAATTAACAACCCAGCGCTCAGAGGAGGGTTACTTGAGAACCGAACCAACAAATGCAACATTCAGAAAGAAGTACACACAATAATAATGGATTAAGCTAACAAATAGACTGACCAACGCTGACATATAACAACGAAACGCTATGCCTAGACGCAGGAACTCCTGGAACCTAAAGCTAGCTACAGCCCACACTCAAATGGCAGAAGTTATACCAGAAAATGTAATTGTCTATACACTATGGACTTTCAGTAAATCAGGCAGCTAGAAGTTATACCAGAAATCACCAGCAGATGTTCCACCAGTTGCATCGCTATGAGAATAATTTACTGTATCCATAAAGAATGACGCAATTTGCTGTTTCAGAATGAGGTTATGATCAGCTTCACCCAAATGGCAGAGAGCCAATGAGAAAAAGAAGAAAAGCTAGTGCTGCTTCAGATGCAGAGTCGTAGATACTCAGAATTTTACTAATAACAGCAAGAGTTATGCATATCTTTTATTTTCTTAAGCCAACAAGTATACTTATATGGAAGGAAGTAAAATTGTCCACTTGCTATCCCTTATGAAGGGTAACCAGCATCATAATCTAAACTGATAAGAACGTGCAGAGTCTGTGAAAATGGAATAGTTAACTCTCAAGTAATAATAAGATATATAACTGAATTTTGCCTTGTAAAGAGGATCTCTAGTAACTAAAACTAAAATCTGTTCTCTAAAGTAACAAACTCTCAGAAGCTATCAAATCTCTGACAATTTGTAAGAAAAAAATTATCTTATATAAGTCGTGTCCTATTGTGACATGTGCTATAACAAAAGCCATCTTTTAAATACCAAATAAAACTAGAATTTGTTATTGCTCGAAGTAACAAATTCTCGACAGCAATCAGGTCTTTGACTGAACTAGAGTATAAACAAAATTGGAATTTTGTTAACTACATACAGATGGCTAATAGCTACATACTTCTGCCTTTGCATCATGCTCAGGAATACTATTACACATAATGCTAAAATTAGTGCTAAAATTACATATAATGAAATGCTATAATCAGAAATGCTATTACAAATAATGCTCAGAAATGCTATAAATCAGTGCTAATTACACATAATGAAATGCTATTAGCTAAAAGAAATCTTCAGCCTCTAATAGTTAACTACATGCTTTTGCCTTTGCATCATGCTCGGAAAGTTCACTCTGTAGTACTTGAGACTGCAGTCAGCATTCAATATTCAATCATCATTATCTAATTTAGAATACTAAAACATCAACCAAGCCATCACCATCTGATTGAGAATACTGGATTCACTGCTTCTAGTAATTATGGGCAAAGAAACATGGATAGTACTTACCCATCAGCACCTGGAATCCTGGATATTTACGCCACTTCTCGAAATTCCATCAAACACCTGGGCTGCATCCTGTAGGAGTGTACGAACCTTCCTTCCTTCCACCGGCACACCATCACCAGAAGACACGAAATCAATACGCGAACAACCAAGTCAGGCGTCTGTATGTGGCAAAAGGGGTAGGAGATGACCGAAACCTCGCCATCGCCCAATAAGGGTTCCTCGGGCGGGCGCCGCTGGAGGGAGCAGCTCAAGCTGTGCAGACCTAGACGGACCTCTGCTGGTAGGACGCGACGGCCGGAGCAGTAGTGTCGCTGGGTTGGGTCGGGCTGCGAACCACCTCCTCCTCCGCTTATGCCTCGCCCGGGATGCGTGCGGCGGTCCGACTTCGATCTGCTGCCGGTGAAGGCGACTTTGTGGGCGGCGGCGCGGCGGCGCGGCGGCGGATTGGGGAGGAGGCGAGGAGCCATGCCTCTGTGAGGGCGGCGGTGCGCGTGTGCGGTGGAATGGGGGCGGCGGCGCGGTGCGTGCGCGCGGTGGAACGGCGGCGGGGACGGGGACGAGGGGTGGAGTTGACCGTGATGGGCTAGAGTTGGGCCACTCAACGTGTCGGCGGAGGCACGTTGGGCCGACGTGGGCTGGATTCGGGAGAATTAGTAAATTGGCTTCAAAAAGCTTGCGCTTAAAAAATTAGTCTTTTTTGAACTTAGTAATCTGGTCTTAAAACCAATTTTTGTTAGAAAAATGACCTTCTCGTTAGTTTTGGCCTCTAACATGTTAATATTGGGAGTAAAAAGATCATTTTACCCCTAAGAGAAAAAAATAAAAAATAGTGTTTTATTTATTTATTTATTATATAAAAAACAGACCTCTTTTATTTTTCACATAGCCTTGGCATGCTTAGGGAATAACTAGAAAACAGAGCGCGGCGTTGCCACGCTCCTATGTGGAGTGCCTCTCATTCTGAAGCCATGTTTTTGTGAATCTTAGATGCTATGGGGCAGAGGTTAGGAAGGGCAGATTGTGTCCCAATATTGTGTTAATGTCCTGATTTTTAATCTGAAATGTACATAAGTATTTATGACTTGTTCTACCAAATGAAGTTCTAGAGTTATTTCTTTTCTGGAATAGTAGAGCACTGAGTTTATCTGCATTGCATTGCTGAAGAAGAGTGTGGAGGTTAGATCAAACTCAACTTGACAAAACTGCTAATGTGTCTGATATCCATGCTTGGTTTATCATTCATTAACCAAGAGCTATCTGCATAGCCGAGTACTGAATGATAACAGAATAGAAGTCATTGCGTCTCGTGAAGATGGATCTTTATGCAGTTTTTTTTTGTTGAAAAACAAATAATTGCAGCCTATAATCAGATTAGAGGTCTTTCAACATAGCAATGAAATGAAATTTAGTGTGTGCTAATGAAGCAAAGATCTATTCACTGTGTAGATCTAATCACGTGGAGTCTAACGAAGTTGGATTTTTTTATTTTATGATTTTTCTATGATTTATTATGATTTTCCAAACACTCAACGGAAATAAATAAAAATTACAAAAATGGTTTTACTATAGCAAACCACTGTCAAAAACCGCCCAGGGGGTAAAATAGATGGTTTTGGATAGTTCAGGGGGTAAATTAGACCGTTTCATAGGTTGGGGGTTATGTGTTCTAGAGTTCATAGTTCAGAGGGTGATCTAGACTTTTTCCACAACAGAGAGGCAGAAGAGCAGGGATGCTCGCCGAGCAGCTTGCAGCCGGGGTCGGAGGCAGGAAGCTGAGGTGCTTGGGGCGAGGGCGGTACAACGGGGCTGAGGAGCCGTGCCAAGAGTTCTGGACCGCGCCACGTGAGGTGGAGTAGAGCCGCCTTGCTGAGTCGCCAAGCAGGGGGAGCTGGGAGCGCCGGTGCGCCTTCAGGCTTCGAGACCTCAGGTAGCTTGGAGCATGTAGGAAGAACTGAGCAGATTTGGGACTGTTCGAATCGTGGACCGATCCACAAGCCGGACAATGTGGCGCTAGCACACAGGTCGTAGAAAGTCTTGGAGGAGATACAGGGTACATGGCCGTTGGACACGTGGCAAGATAGTAAGTCCGATTTCATGGTGCAGATTTCGTTCTTTAAAAGATTACTAGCAAAATTGCTCGTGCGTTGCAATGGGAGAAAAGAGCTATTCAAAATGTTTATATAGAAGTGGATTACATGACTACTTTCTCTATTTTAAATTATAAGATGTTTTAGAGATCGGAGAAGCAAGTACTAATTGTCCACAGGTAGGGATGATGTAGACGAGAATTCTGCACCTCGTGCAACCTCGCTCTATCGACTTTCATGGTGACTGATTTGGTGACCACATCCACGAATGGCATAGTTGAATCGACGATCCTGCGGCCAAGGTTGAAGCAATGTGGCTGACCTTCTTAAGATTCTCTCTCCTTCATGTTTAAATCCAGCGGCACAGGGGCTCAAATATGGACGCTCTATGCTTCTTGCTTGGCATGACCAAGCTTCTTCTTAAAGATTTTTTCTTTGAGCTATTATTATTTTTTATATTTCTTTTGGGGACTTTCGGTTCTTCCCTTAGGCTAGCTTCTTTTCACTTGTAGAATTCAAGGTTCCCTTTTCTTTTCATCACTTATAGAAAGTCTAGCTTCGTTATTCATATTGGAGAAGGAAAAGAAATGATGGATTAAAACCAATCAAAAGTTGATTGGCGGAACCAATGGGATGCGGAAAAAAGAAGATCATGAAAAAAAAAAACAATAAGATAGAGTAAAGCAACGGAAAAAAAAAGGAGAGACAATCACAAAGAAACTTCTCTATCTACGTTAATAAGACAAACACAAAGTGAAAAAAAAATCTCGGAGCCCAAATCTCATGCCAGTGATGTATTTTTGTCTAAATAAAAAAAACCGTCGGACAAGAAAAAAATAATGGAAAAAACTCATGCAGTACTGTCTTGACTGATTTTTGCCCACCGCCATGCTTTCTGTTTTGTTTGGTCTCTGCTTGGTCGTCTCAAGGTGCTGACAGAACTCTAAGATGCGGACATAAGTATTGGACACGGGCTACCTTGGATTAGGCGGTAGATCAGTTTTGCATCGGATTAGGCAGGAGCGGACAGAAATTTTGAGGACTTCACGGAGCGGACAGAATTTTTTGGTGGAAATTTTCTCAATTAAGTATAGGGGTATAGGTATAGATTGCTGGTCGTTAATTAACAGCCACAAAATTATACTTCTCTCATGTATGACCTCTTTACTGCATTGGAAAATATAAAAAATAAAAAAAGTATGGACTTCAAGATTACATAAATATCATCGTGTAAAATGAAGAACTTACAACGTTTTAAAAACACATACTCCCTCCGTTCCACCTTTATTTGAACATTTAGGATTCAAAATTTTTCTCACAAATAGGTGATGAGTGTACTTGCATGCGTGTGATCCAACCAGAAAACGACAGAAGGTAACATGATACAAATGCTCTCTCGTCCACTCATTCTCCACTGTCCTTTTCGTGCACAGTAACTCCGATCCTCTCGTCCACACACTTACAGGGGCATTATCATCATTTTGCGCTCACCTTGGTTTTTGCACCTAGGTCCATATGTTCAAATATTAGTGGAACAGAAGGAGTAGTATGTTCTATATTCATTTCGAATTAGATTTATGGAAAATTAACTTGGTGTAGCTTAAAATGAATCTAATCAAGGGGAACTTTTTTTTGAAGGGACAAGAGGAGCTAGAGGCTCGTACTGAAAAATTTATTAAGGGAATCAAAGAGAGTACAAGTTAAAAATAAAAAAGAACAGAAAAGGTAAAAGAAAAGCTAAGCTACGAATAATAACAAACAGGGAAAAGAAAGAAAACCAGCAACAGCACAGACTGGGGCAAGAAGGAGACTTTGAAAGCTAGGACCTAGATCAAGGTTCTGGAAAATTAAAGGTTTGAGGCCAGCCATAACTCCAGCGCATGAAGAAGGCTGGTCTTGACTCTGTGTTTCAGTAAGAAAGCCTCAGAAGTTAAATATCTTTTGCATTCTTGAATGAGAGGTGCTTTGTTTCTAAAGATGATATCATTGCGAACCATCCAGATACCCCAACAAATTAAGATGAAGATCTCCATTGCAAAGTCACAGTGAATATGCACTTCCCATTCCTGAAAGATGAGATTGATTGGAATGGTGTCATCATACTGAAAGTTTAAAATTTCCCAACACTGCTTGGAAAAGGGGCACTGAAAGATTAGATGCTGAATTGTTTCTTCATGTTGCTGCTGACATAATACACAGTTGATGTCTTCCACTCTCATACTTCTCCTCTGCATCATGATTCTGGTGCTTAGTTTGTCTTGAAGATAAGCCAGAAGAAGATTTTATTCCCTGACAGCAACTCTTCCAGAGTTTTCTGAATATTATGTCTGCTGGCTGCTGTCTAGAAATCTGCCGATATGCTTTTGAAGAGGAGAAGATGCCTGATCCCCATATATAATTCCACTTGTTATTGCTGTTATTCAATTCCAGAATGAAGAGCTCAACTTGAAGGTGGGGGGAAGACTGAAGAGATCAATGCAGTCTTCTGACTCAGTTGCCTCACTAAGACATATCTATTTTTTCTTCGCAAAAGAGTATAGTTCAGGGTACTGTAATCTTCTTACATTTCCATTCCACAAATCCTCCCAGAGCATGCATGATTCTCCATTTTGGACTGGTACACTAGCCATTCCTTTATACTTATGCAAAATCTTTAGAGTGTCCTTCACCAGAAGGATCCTTTTCTGTTTAGCTGGTTAGGTAGCTTGCCATTTCTGTAGTGTTTATCCCAAACCAAAGTGACCTAGTGAAGATTTATCCTGTTGAAAAATTTATGGAGGTGCTTGAGTATGAGTGCCTCATTGTGTGATTGGAGGTTTAGGACCCCTAAACCTCCATCTTTCTTTCTTGTGCAGACAATTGGCCAAGCAGCCTTTGCCACTTTTTTCTCATTTGCTTTTGCTCCCCTCCATAGGCAGTGTCTTCTATATTTGTCCAATTGTTTGATTGCTGTTTTTGGTAAAAGTTAGAGTGCACATCTTGGTCCCTCGGATCAGAAATCTTGCAATGTGTGGGCATATATATAATCTTTTTTCATAACGCCATGCGAAAGCTAGCAGTAGTTTTATGACTGAACATGCACCGAAAAATGTTTTGATAAACTTATGGGTAAAAAACCGAGAGTGCCTCAATTCGTTAGATTGCTTATTGTAGAATTTGTATACCTAAGTTCAAGTTCCTGACCTGCAGAGGTACTTTTCTAGAAATGACACTATTTTCTATTGCTTGGCACTAGCTGCAATAAACAAATAAAACTCTATTTTTTATTTTTTCTCTTAGAGATAAAATGGTCTTTTTACCCACAATGTTAACACCGTTAGAGGACAGTGTTCTTGTATTTGGAAGTGCTTATTTCCATTAATTAATACAGGTACACTTATCAAAAAACTAACAGAAAGCTATTTGTCTAACAAAATTTGGTTTTAAGGCCAGATTCCTAAGTTCAAAAAAAGAGAGACCAATTTCCTAAGCGCAAATTTTTTTAGGCCAATTTTCTCGTTCTCCCTTCTATCTAAGGCCTTGTTTAGTTCCTTGAATCCATCCCCAAATTTCACTACGCAAAAAAAGAAGATTCTTCGTCACATCAAAAATGCCAACACATGCATGGAGTACTAAATATAGATGAAATCAAAAACTAATTGCACAGTTTTGTTGTACTTTGCGAGATTTAACATTTTGAGTCTAATTACCAAAAGAATAATTTTTACCAAATAAAAACGAAATTGCTACAGTACGACGGGACATTTAGTGTCCCAAGTTGGGCATCCCAACTTAGGAACTAAACAAGGCCTAAGTGATGCCACGCCGAATCGGCCTCGCTATTCGGCCTCGCCTCTTGCTTCACATCGTCGGCCAGCTTCATGAGTACGACACGGCAGTACGGCACCTAACGTAAGAAGCACGCCACAACGATGCCGCCTGCAACAACGACCGGTGAGCCTCCCCATGTCCCCATATCAAAAGCCCCCAGTTTTCCCCTCCTCCATCCCCGGTTCTTGCCTAAGTTCGGCATCGATCCTTGTCATGCTTCGTTATCGTAGGAAAGCATATCGCCCATCCTCAGCATAGCAGCCCTAAACCGCGAGCTACCCGGAGTGCGCTAAAGCCGCCGATTGCGTGTTCAACCTCGTCCCGCCTGCACCGAGCGAGCTGCTCGACGCCGACGGCCTCTGCTCTGCTCTGCGACCTCCCCGGCCCATTCCACCGGTAAGCGATCTGCGACCCGAGCCCTCACATTTGCACGTTGCCTACCATCGTCCCGGCTTGTTTCCCTGTTGGAGCGCGATGCCGCGCGCCGGTGACCACTCACGGTTGCATCATGGCCTCGTCGCCGTCACCACACGGCGCGACCTTGCCTGAGCCCTGAGCCTGGCCTTGTTGCCTGGCCACGCCAACCTGCTGAAAGGTCCTAATGGCTAGAGGGGGGGTGAATAGCCTAATAAAATTTTCTTGCAAATAAGACTAAACAACAAGTTAGTAAGCAAGATGGCGTAATTGCAAAGCTAGTGCTTCTTCTACACTAAGCAAGCCACCTATACATGCAATTCTAAGCACAAGGCTAAAGCACCCAACCAAGACAAGCACGAAGGCTTGCTCAACAACACTAGCTCGAAGGCTAGCTCACACACCCTGCAAAATAACTACACAAGCACGAAGGCTTGGCCACAAGAAGCTCGAAGGCTAGAACACAAGAGAGGCACACTAAACAAGCTAGCTCTACTAGAAGAGCAACTAAGAACAAGAGCTAGGGAGGGGATTGGATGATTATACCGCCGCGTAGAGAAGTAGATGGCCAATCACCACGTCGCGTAGAGGATGAAGCCAATAACCGTGAAGCCAATCACCACAACAAGAGGAACACCTCGGCAAATCAAGAGTTGACACAAGATTTTTTACCGAGGTTCACTTGCTTCCCGGCAAGCTAGTCCTCGTTGTGGCGATACACTTGCTTGGAAAGGTGCTTGCTCAACCGCAGCTGGGAGTAGCACTCAAGCACAAGACAAGGATCCTCCAAGCCATGCGCAATCCACTAGAGTATCCTTTCGCGAACTCCCGCGGGGAAGGATCAAGAACCCCTCACAAGATCACCGGTGTGGCCTCGAACAATCTCCACCTCGAGCTCAACACCACCGCTGCTCCAAACCGTCTACGGTGACGGGAATCACCGAAGAGTAACAAGAACTCCGTAGCGAACTCGAAGAACAAGTGCCTCTAGATGCAACTCTCAATGCAACGCACTTGATTCTCACTCAATCTCACTCTAGATGTGAATCAAGTCAAGAGATGAGTGGGGGAGGAACTCTCTAGCTCAAAGAATGCTCAGGAAGTCAAGAAGTGGCAAGAGTTACTCCCCTCCACGGCCACAAGTCTATTTATAGCCCCCTTGGATTTCCAACCGTTATTCACTTCGGGGCTGAGGTCATAAGGCGCCGGACGCCTCCGCCGGCAGGCGCCGGACAGTAGCTGCCACGCGCGAGCCGACCGTTGGCTGCTCGATTTGAATCTTCCACGCACCGGATGCTGCACAGTCGCGTCCGTCGTCTTGACCTTCAGGCGCGTCCGGCGAGCAGAACCCCAGCCTCTGGAGCGCGTCCGCCGGGTGCGCCAGACGCACCCGCGTCCGTCGCTTGAAACCGCTCGCAGGCCCGCTCGCTGGCCACACCGCACATCGGACGCAAGGGAGGTGCGTCTGCCCGGAACACGTCGGACGCGTCCGGCGCAGCGCCCCTTTTTCTCTGTCGCGCGTCCGGCCCATAGTGCCAGCGTCCGCCACTTGATCACCCTGGCGCGTCCGTCGGTAAACCCTTCTTCTCTGTTGAGCGTCCGGCCGCGGACCAGCGTCCGGTGCGTCCTCAGCTGACGCGTCCGGCGCTCAATAGAAGGCAATGCTCTTTACTATGTCGCGCCGTCTTCGATCCAATCTTCGAACCACTTGCCGTAGGTGCCAACCACAAGATGTAGACCACTCTTGACCACTTGGTTAGCCTCTTACCAAGACGAACGGGCAAGTGTTAGCTCTCTAGGTTAGTCTCTCATATGCATCATGCCAAGTCACACCTAGAGGCACTTAGGACCGCGAATTCAACCGTGAATTCCCCTCTTGATAGTCGGTTATCGATCCTAAACGAGATCGCACTCTCTATAGTGCCTTGATCTCCAAAAAGGGAAACCCTATCTCTTATACCTTTGCCTTGAGCTCCATGGTGCTTGATCATCTCCATGTCCAAGTCCACACCATGCTAAGGCCTTCATCACATGTTGCTAATGCTTCTAGTCATCACACTTAGAGCAATATCATTAGCAACTAGGGCTCATTAATTACCAAAACCAAACCGGAGCTTTCAATCTCCCCCTTTTTGGTAATTGATGACAACCCTTTCACAAAGATATGAAATTGAATTCAATTTGAAATTGAATTGCTTGCCCAAGACAAATAGATCAAGAATCTTGGTTGGACAAGCAATTGCAACTTCGGTTTTGGAAGTGGTAGCTCCCCCTACATATGTGCATCCAATGTTTGGTCGATTTTCAAGCACATATGCATAGATAGAACTTTTGGAAGAGACACCACAACCAAAACTAGATGCTAAGGTTTATAGAATGGACCTTTGAAGCGTGATACCAATCGGAGTGCGATAATAAACCATCCTTAGCATCATGGTCACTAGACATACATCAAAGCTCAAAATACCTCATGAGATCAACATTAGAGAGAGATATCTTGACAAGAATAAAACTCTATGTCTAGAAACCACCTATGCATGCTAGTACTTCAAATCATCAATCAAGTTCTTAGAACTAGCATACACCAAACAAGCATGTATATTGAATTTAACTTGCAATGCTCCATATCATCATGCTATGCACATACAAATGCAACAAAAAGTCTATGAGCTTGCTCCCCCTATTTGTGTGCTCAAGTTTTAGTTTTTAATTGATCCCCTTTCATTGATCTTTATGACTTATTTCTCCCCCTTTGTCAACAATCACCAACAAGGTGCATAAGATGAGAGAAACAAGTCAATCAAATTATGGCCAAATCTAGATCACTTGCCTAGAACATGTATTTTGGTTTGAACCAAGGACAAGCTTCTTCACACCTCATGAAGTATAAGGGTTATCTTGACCATGTTGAAATACACATCATGAGCTCATGCTATAGATTTAACACTAGGTTTGCAAGCTCACAAACATGTCATATGCCACCACTAGATCAAATCAAGCATAGAAACAATAGTGGTGCCATACATACATCAAATTCATTTGATTTTCAATGAATGAACCAAAGATGCACATGTCTACATGAATTACACAACTAGCAAAGGATGCATGAAATGCACAAACAACTTTCACCTTGCTATGTTGGAGGAGAGGCATGTCATATAGATGGGGGTGCCTCAACTCATGTTGGAGAAGCTTAGAATGTTCAACTCATTCCTCAACTTGCAATATCTTCTCTCATCAAGGGGCTTGGTGAATATGTCGGCTAGTTGATCTTCGGTGCCAATGCTTTCAATGCTAATATCCCCCTTTTGTTGATGGTCCCTTATGAAGTGGTGCCTCACATCAATGTGCTTTGTTCTTGAGTGTTGTACCGGATTATTGGTCATCTTGATTGCACTTTCATTGTCCCAAAACAAAGGCACATGCTTGAATCTCACTCCATAGTCCTTCAAGGTGGCTTTCATCCATAGCAATTGTGCACAACAATTCCCCGCACTAATGTATTCGGCTTCGGCGATGGAAAGAGCAACACTATTTTGTTTCTTTGAGGACCAAGAAACTAATGATCTTCCAAGCACTTGGCATGTTCCACTTGTACTCTTTCTATCAATCTTGCAACCGGCATAGTCAGAGTCCGAATATCCAATCAACTCAAAGCTTGACCCTTTGGGATACCATAGACCAACATCTTGAGTGCCCTTCAAGTATCTCAATATCCTCTTAGCCGTCGTCAAGTGACTTTCTCTTGGAGAAGCTTGATATCTTGCACACATGCACACATTAAACATGACATCCGGCCTAGAAGCGGTCACATAGAGCAAACTTCCAATCATTGACCTATAAAGCTTTTGCTCAACCATGTTTCCACTATCATCAAGATCCAAGCCACCATTTGTCCCCATAGGTGTGCTAATTGCCTTAGCATCTTGCAATCCAAACTTCTTCACCATGTCCTTGATGTACTTGCCTTGACTCACAAAGGTCCCATTCTTCATTTGCTTGATTTGAAGTCCAAGGAAGTAACTAAGCTCTCCAAGCATAGACATTTCAAACTCACTAGCCATCATCTTGGCAAACTCCTCACAAAATTCTTGATTGGTTGACCCAAAGATAATGTCATCCACATAGATTTGCAACACAAACAAGTCATCTCCAATCTTCTTAGTGAGGAGAGTGGTGTCCACTTTTCCCATCTTGAACCCTTTAGAGAGGAGATAGTCTCTCAACCTCTCATACCAATGTCTAGGTGCTTGCTTCAAACCATATAGTGCTTTCTTGAGCTTGTACACATAATTGGGCTTTTTGTCATCTTCAAAACCGGGTGGTTGCTCAACATAGACTTCTTCATTGATAAACCCATTGAGAAATGCACTCTTCACATCCATTTGATATAGCATGATGTTGTGAGCACAAGCATATGCCAATAGGATTCTAATTGCTTCCAATCTTGCCACCGGTGCATATGTCTCTCCAAAGTCAAGACCTTCAACTTGAGTGTATCCTGGTGCAACTAATCTTGCTTTGTTTCTAACAACCAACCCATCTTGATCTTGCTTGTTCTTGAAGACCCACTTGGTTCCAATCACATTGTGCTTCTTTGGCCTCTCCACAAGCTCCCACACTTGATTTCTAGTGAAGTTGTTCAATTCTTCATGCATGGCATTTATCCAATCGGGATCCTTCAAAGCTTCATCAATCTTGGTAGGCTCAATGAATGACACAAAAGAATAGTGCTCACATATGCTTGCCAACCTTGATCTAGTTTGCACACCTATTTGAATGTCACCAATGACACTATCTAGAGGATGATCTCTTGCAATGTTGTTGGGTTGAAGTACTAGTTGATTCTCATTGCTAGCTTGACCTTGATCTTGATTTTGCTCTTGATCTTCATGTTGAATGCCACTTGTGCTTGCCTCATTTGAATCCAAGTTGACTACTTGAGTTGTCATTTGCACTTCATCATCATCATCAACTTGTCTTGGCCGAATGTCCCCAATGTCCATGTGCCTCATTGCATTGTTCAATTGATCTCCACCCACATCATCTTCATTTTGATGGTCAATTTAAGAGCCTTGGGTTTCATCAAATTCAACATCATGAACCTCTTCAATCAAACCACTAGCCAAGTTCCACACTCTATATGCCTTGCTTGATGTAGAATATCCAAGTAAGAACCCTTCATCACATCTCTTGTCAAACTTGCCAAGTCTTTGCCCCTTCTTGAGAATGTAGCATTTGCAACCAAAGACCCGAAAGTATGCAATGTTGGGCTTCCTTCCATTCAATAGCTCATATGGTGTCTTCCAAGCTTCCCATGGCAATAGAGGTGGTTGCTAGAGTAGCAAGCTGTGTTGATTGCCTCATCCCAAAACTTTTGGCTAACATTGTATTCCAAGAGCATTGTTCTAGCCATCTCAATCAAGGTCCTATTCTTCCTTTCCACTACACCATTGGATTAAGGAGTGTATGTTGGAGAGAATTGATGTCCAATGCCAAACTCATCACACAACTCTTCAATTCTTGTGTTCTTGAATTCACTACCATTGTCACTTCTTATCTTCTTGATTGTAGTGTCAAACTCATTTTGCACCCTCTTGACAAATGACTTGAATAGATCAAATACTTCACTCTTGTCATTGAGGAAGAACACTGTTGACACTAGATACGCACACGAAAGAATCAATAGAAATAATCCGCAAACGCATGGATATCGGTGAGCACTTCACCCGGAGATAAGTCCCGAGTATCGTATTTGTTTTTATCCGCTAAGAGAAAACGTGCAATAGACTAACCCGATCTTTACTACTACCCCCGGGCCTGCTAGTCAAGTGAGAATTAAGCGATATAGAAAGAACTCCTTCGTCGTCTTCTTCTAACCTATGGCAAGCTTTGAGACTACTTGTTCTAAGGGGGTACCCGAGGAATAGACACCACAGAGGATGCTAAACCGGGCACAAAGGACCTACCTTACCTACCAACGGGAAGTGGATTACAAAGGTAATAAAGGGATTGTCACTTCCCTCACTACTACCACGGTTCCTACGGATAGGAGCATCTACAAGTGAACCTAGCCTAAGCACCACGCTTATGCTAAAGAACGATTACTCTATTCCCAACGCGAAGCGGAAATAAAGTAAACTTGTAAACCAAAGAACAATAATAACAACGAACTTACTAGTATTAGAAGTTGAATTGCCGAATGATTTCGAAAACCAAGCCTCGTGTTAGGAGACTTGATCCCGCAGTACACTGGAGAGGAGACACCGACAGCCGGCTTCCTCCAAATCTACCTCCACTCTATACTCTCTCAATCTCTCTTGATACTAATACCCTATAGAGATAGATCCATTCGAGGGACCCTTCTCTATCTAACTCTCTCTCTCTGGATTGAAGTCTTGAATGAATAGGAGAATGAATTAGGGTTTCACCCGGGGGCCGGGGGCTCGCTTATATAGCCCCCTAGGATTAACCACAGCCCTCGGATCAAACCGACCTAAATGGACGATAATTATTAATCTTCAAAGTCGGTGGAGGCGGGATCCGCGAGACTCCACGATTGGTGGAGCAGGGGAGTCGGCCGACTCCCCTTCCCCGGGTCGGCCGACTGGCCACAATGCCAGTGGGCCCCGGCTTCCAGGGTTTGCCTTCTGGAGTCTTCTAGATTATACAATTTTACCCGTTCGGTCTTTCTCTCTATGTAAACCCGACATGTGGGCCATCTTGGTTGATTTTCACTGTCACCCCCGCGAAATAGATATTCACCAAAACTCGTGGAATTCATCGGTGGTAACCCTATATCTATCAAGTATTTATAAATAGGTCCATTTGTATGTTAAGTTGACGGATAATTTTATGAGTTAACGACCGTCAACAAACTCCCCCACACTTGTCTTTTGCTCGTCTCGAGGAAAAGGATGGATTACTTTAAGCATAGCCTCAAACTAAGACATCAACATTAGATTATCCCTGATCATACCTGCACTGCGGGATTCAAAGTGTCTACCATTGCACTTTGGGGAGTTGAAAGATGGAACAGCGCGAAGTAGAGATCCGCCTTCTGTCAATCCTGTCACTCGGAGTTTTTATAACATTTTTGCAAAGAAAACTTAGCTTACCCTTCTCCATCATGTAGCACACTCGAATCACTCATTATATGTGGTATTTGTGGATCTCACCATTAAGTATAGAGCACTCAAATCTCTCAATGTATGTAGTATTTTTGGAACTCACTTGAGGCATGTGAAAGGGTATGCCTCCTATTCTACTAAGGCTTATGTGGAGTTTAAGGTATTTCAAGGAATAGCATTTTTACCGTGCATATTGATTAGTCAAAAACGGGAACCAAGGAGAGGGGGACCTTACTCTAGATCAAGTGTGTGCAAGTGTGTGGAATATTTGGTGGCTAAATTGATGATAATAATGCTCCTTCCCTCTCTTGCACACTCTTCTCTTGAACATTGCTTTGCTTGATCTTCTCTTGGATAGCTCTTTGAGCTTCTTCGAACTTTTCTTCTCTTGGGATCACAATACTTTGGAGCTCATGGGCTATCTCTTTTCTTTTCTTTCTTCTTCTCTCTTTTTTTTTTTTTTACTATTTTTGCATAGCCCATGTCTCGATCTTGGACACAATAACTTTCTTGAACATGATGATGATGATGACAATAATAATCTTCTTTCAACAGCTGGATGATGATAACAATCCTTGGAGCAGATAGAAATCCTAGAAAGTGTATGTATCCTCCCCCAAAGGTAGGAGATGGATGAATGGCGGAAAGCATGTTTTTGCGTACTCTCAAAGTGTAGGAGCAAAGCAGAGATATATATGTGGGTGTAAGTGCACTTGATCATATGAGTAAGAGACCCTTCTCTAAGGCTCTAATACCGCCAAGACTATTCTCAACACAAATAAAAGCTTATGTGCTGGTCTTACAGATTTTTGTCGACGAGGCTCTATAGGCATTTATAACCACAGAGGAGAAGTATAGCTAACATTTTAAAATTTTTCGAAAAGAAATTCTCCAAGCAACTAGACATCAAGAAATCAGGTTCTCATGGTCCATGCTATATCACTGTCCTCAACAACTTAAGTAAAATGGGATCCCTATAAAATACGTTCCCAACAAAGAACAGGATTCCAGGGAATTATCATGGTGTGAGTCTATCTTGGGGTCATGATTAAAATAATCTACCTTCTCAAATATATATATCGTGTGATTTAATTCAAAGTGTTCCCCAAACGAATCGGAAAAACGTGATCGATATAAAATTTGGAATGTAGGGAAGCAAACCTGACCGTGGACGAAAGCTGGAGCCAAATGGGCCCAGCCCATGGGCGGCCGACACCAAATATGGGTCGGCCGACTCTAGCAGGTGGCCCCTCGGGGTCCGCTTCGTCGTGCGTGATCTTTTCGTCGTATGTTCTCAAATATTTTTGCTGGTTCGTCGATATCCGTTAGTTTCGTCGTCGGTTGCCTCCCCCACACTAGATTCTGTTATCTTCATTCACAACAAGGTGGAGACAAAAGAGGCAACACATATGCAATAATAAATATAACTAGAAACTTTATTTCATCTTCATTAAGGCCTGGATTACAAGTATTGAAAAGAACTAAGATCGAAATCTTAACTAAGCACTCTTGCAAACTAAAACTTTTAATCTAAACACACTAGGCCTTTCTGATGCTAAGATAAATCTTATCTAATCAATTCGCTTCTCTAGCGCGTCTAACCTCTTTTCTAACTTAGCCGTCCTCTTCTCTTGCGCACGAAGTCTATCTATGAGAGTGACAATGCTACTGCTCTGGACATGTTGGGCGTTTCGCAGAGATGTATAACGTCGCGCTGAGTTTCTAACTCCTTCTCTAAGTCTGCAACGGTCTTGCGACGCTTCCTTGGAGCTTCTGAGGCGGCGAGAGCTGCTTTCGGGGCTTCCTTCGGAGGGACGAACTTCACTTTGCTTGGGTGAGCACGGACTCCTTCGAAATATGAGCGCTCCCCAGTGCTATACTTAGCACAGACGATCTCCCCTTGCTTGTTGGTCTTCACTCCCATAAGCATCTCATTGTGCTTAGGAGGGAGGATCCTGGTGCCTTCTGGGAGCTTCACAATAGGACCCTTTGGTGGAGGTCCATCTAGGAGCAAAGGTTTGGGTGCAGCGATGAATGGTTGGGCGTAGTAGCTATGGCTGTAAGCTTGAGGCTTTGGAGGAATAGAGGCTAGGGGTTTAGGCTTAGCAAGAACGATGGCCTTGCTCTCAGGCTCCTCTCTTGGGATGGTGTTGAGACCAATCCCGAAGCGGATCAATCTCCTATCTAAATTCTCTGGCTCTGACTTTGCCATTGCTGCGTAGCAAGCTTGATGCTAGGAGGAGGAGGCTTTTAGATGGAATGAGGTTGGCTTGAGGCTGGGCTTCTTTATATAGGGGGGTTGGAGAGGCATCTAAAGGGTATCTAAAGGGAATCTCCGAAGGAATAACGCGTCAACGTGATCTCAAAAACCCTAATCGGCAAAAATTCCTGAAGGAAGAGTATGGAAGGATCACGAGTGCAAAAGCTGATGGCAAATGGGGGAGTCCATGAGTCGGCCGACTCCCCCTATGGGTCGGCCGACTTCGGCAGGTGGACCCCCAGGGGGCTTTTCGCAACCTATTTAACGTATTTATGTCATTCGGAAAAATACCCGGACCGAAAAAAAACGAAAAGTAAAAAGGTCGGGCCCAACTACTTAATTGAGAAAGAAGTTTAATTCATCTATTTCACCTATTTCCTCAATGGGCTCTAAAAATATTTTAAGGTGTTGACCATTTACCTTGAATATCGTACCTTCGTTGTTGCGAAGCGTCTCCATGCGATGATGAGCTTACTACTTCGAACGGTCCTTCCCATTTACTTCGAAGCTTTCCTTGCCCGAAGAGTTTGACCTGGAATTAAAAAGTAATACCTTGTCTCCGGGTGTGAACTCCTTGATCTTAATTCTCTTGTCGTGCCGTCTTTTCACTCTTTCTTTGTATATCTTGGCATTGTGATAGGCTTTCTCTCTCCATTCTTCTAATTCAGAGATTTGCATCCTCCTCTTCTCTCCTGCTGCTTCTAGGTCCATATTCCATTTCTTGATGGCCCAGTGAGCTTTGAATTCCAGCTCTACTGGTAAGTGGCAGGTCTTTCCATAGACTAGTTGATATGGTGACATCCCAATAGGTGTCTTGTATGCTGTTCGATATGCCCATAGTGCATCGGGAAGTTTGTCCTTCCATGCAGTTCCCATTTCATTCACTTGTCTTCGAAGAATATTCTTGATCTCGCTTATTTGATGTCTCGCTTGGCCACTTGTCTCGAGGGTGATACGGAGTAGCAACATTATGGCGTACTCCATGCTTCAATAAGTATTGCTCAAAACGCTTGTCGATGAAATGTGATCCTCCGTCACTTATGACTATCCTTGGGACTCCAAACCTTTGGAATATTATTTCTTCGAACATCTTCTTGGAGCTTGAACTATCCGCTTTTTGCATGGCGAGCTTCGACCCATTTGGACACATAGTCCATCGCTACGAGGATGTATTCACATTTCTTTGACGGTGGAAATGGTCCCATGAAATCAACTCCCGACATCAAAGAGCTCGATCGAAGGTTGTTGATAAGTGGCATGGCATCTCTTGAGTTAATGTTGCCATGTCTTTGACAAGGACCGCATCTCCAAATGAAATCTTTTGTGTCTTCATACATTGTTGGCCGAAAAATCCGCATTGCCAAATCTTCGCATGTGTACGGAACACCCCATAATGGCCTCCATATGGTGATGAGTGGCATCTTTCAATGATTTTGATTCCTTCTTCAGTGGGCACACATCTTCGAGCAGGCCATCGAGCACACTCGGAAGAGGTAGGGCTCATCCCATATGTGAGTACGGCTCTCCGGATAAGTTTCCTTTTGTTGCCTCCTGGTGGTACGTAACCCGTAACCATAAAATTAACAATATCCGCATACCGGGGTCGATCTCGTTGATTCCATAGAGCATGTCGTCCGGAGTGCGTCGTCGATGGGTAGTTCCCTGTGGTTTCTCAAACCGCATTCTAGACAAGTGATCGGCAACGAGTTTTCTACTCCTTTTATCTTTTATTTCTAAGTCAAATTCTTGGAGTAATAAAATCCATCTTATCAAACGAGGTTTAGCATCTTTCTTAGTGAGCAAATATTTTAAAGCATGATCGGTGTAAACAATCACTTTGGCACCCACTAAGTAGGATCTAAACTTATCAATAGCAAAGACAACAGCTAGGAGCTCTTTTTCAGTGGTAGCATAATTAAGCCGAGGTCCAGTCAAAGTTTTGCTAGCGTAAGCTATTGCATGATGCTTCTTATCCTTAGTCGTCTGTCCTAACACTCGCTCCTACAGGCGTAGTCACTTGCATCACACATAATTTCAAAAGGTAAAGTCCAATCGGGGTTGAATGATTGGAGCAGAGATGAGCGCTTTCTTAAGGATCTCAAATGATTGTAAGCGAGGCATCATCAAAGTCAAAAGGAACATCCTTAGCCAATAAGCGGGTAAGAGGTCTAGCGATGTAAGAGAAATCTTTTATAAATCTACGATAAAAACCAAGATGACCAAGGAAACTTCTAATTCCTTTCACATTGATAGGAGGAGGCGGTTGTTCAATAACTTCTATTTTGGCTCTATCTACCTCGATGCCTCTTTCGAGACACTAAGTGTCCTAGCACTATTCCTTCTCTAACCATGAAATGACACTTTTCTCAATTAAGGACTAAGTGTTTTTCCTCACATCTTTGCAAAACTCGATCTATGTTTTCAAGGCACTCATCAAAAGTTTTTCCATAAACAGAAAAATCATCCATGAAAACTTCCATAATCTTTTCAATCATATCGAGAAAATATAGACATCATACATCTTTGAAAAGAAGTGGTGCATTACATAACCCAAAAGACATCCTACGGTAAGCAAAGGTTCCATAAGGGCATGTAAAGGTCGTTTTGTTTTGGTCATTAGGATGGATAGGGATTTGATGGTATCCGAATATCCATCAAGGAAGCAAAAGTAAGAATGGTTGGCTAATCGCTCTAGCATCTCATCAATGAAAGGCAAAGGAAAGTGATCTTTTCTTGTTGCCTTATTAAGCTTTCTATAATCTATGCACATTCGTCATCCCGTGACGGTTCTTTGTGGGATTAACTCATTCTTCTCATTTTGGACAACTTGATCATGCCTCCCTTCTTAGGCACAACTTGGACAAGGTTGACCCACTCATCGTGTGGCACGGGATAAATAATCCCGGCGTGCAACGGTTTTAAAACTTCTTTCTTAACAACTTCCCTCATCGCATTATTGAGTCTACGTTGGGGTTCTCGGATGGTGGAATATCGGGATCCGTGGGAATGCGATGGGTACAAAGGGGGGATCGATTCCTTTGAGGTCCCGGAGTGAGTAGCCAAAAGCTTTTTTATGTTTTTCTAGGACAGCCATTAAGCGAAAAGTCTCGCTCCCGAGTGAGAGTATCACTTATGATGACAGGAGTGTCTGGATCATTTCCTAGAAAGGCATATCTAAGACCGGCCGGTAAAGGTTTGAACTCAATAGGAGGCCTAGGTGGTAGGGTAAACTCGTCTAATGGTTCATTCTCGTAAGGGTCGGCTTCTTCTTCTATGAAGAATCTAGCTTCATCTTCTAATTCTCGCTTCACTAGGAATTCTAGAGAGGTGCTCTAAATTCCTCCAATGGATCATAATGTGGATGGGGCTCGGTCATAGCATTTAAAGAGTGTGAAATGGACATTGAAAACTGGAGTTTCTTGCCTAAACAAATGTTAAGCTTCCCGAGTTTGTCCTTCATAAAGAAGTCTTCTAAATGGTTGTCCTATCAACAGGTGGAAATCCCCTATGTCAAAGACATAAAAGCTTAAGTGAACAGGGGTTCCTTCTACCCGGAGTGGTAGAACATGTAGGATTCCTAAACAAGGAAGAATTTGTCTTGAAAGATTTCTTATGAACTTCACTGTTGGGGTTAATGTCATGTTTCTTTGCAAATATTTTGCTAGTGTGGTAGACATGATATTTATACCCACAACTGGATTATAAAGAGCATTTATGCGATCATTGTTAATCATGCAATGAATGGGAAGAGAAGATGAATTCAAACGAATTATTTCTGAGGAAAGCTCTGACTCTTCTAACCATTCATTGCTCATACGTACACTAACTCTCCCGAGGTCTTTCCTGTTGGAATATCCTCATCAATATTGCATGGCTTGATTGGGTGATATTTGCCTTGTGGCTTCTTCACTTTGTGATAGTTGAAGATGTTTCCAAATTCGGAAAACAGATCAGGTTCAATATCTAGCATAAAATCAGGGAGTGGAATGTCTTCCTTGTCTTGCTCAAGACATGGGTTAGCCGAGGTGGATGGTGTATCGGCAAATGTTTGTCTTCGACTACTTGAGGTTCTACTTCTAGGAGGTAGTCTAATTCACTGGATAGGATTTGGTCTAGGATTGATCTTGCTTTCTCACAGAGATATGCAAGAATGATCCTCCCGAAGTTGTGTCGAGCAATTTTCTACTGTCTCTACTCGGACCTTTATAAAAGTGTTGTAAAAGAATGGGATCTCGGTAGACTAAGGTCCGGGCTCCGATGCTAAAAGTGTAGTAAAACGATTCCAGGATGAGGCCAAAGATTCTTCAGTTCTTGCTTAATAGTCGAACCTTGACTCTAAGGTCAACGATTTGGGAGATGGGATAGAAATCTAGGCAAAAGTTGGAGCGTAAGGACCCCAATCTCCTTGTTGCTTACCTACGACTTTATCATACCATTGTCTAGCTTTTCCCTTTAACGAGAAAGGAAATAGCTTCCAACGGAGGGTTTTGTCGGACATGCCCTCTATGCGAAGACTTGATCACATGTTTGCTCAAAGTCTCTAATGTGAAGGTAAGGGTTTTCGTCTCCTTCTCCTGAAAAGGATAGGCTTTGGACCAATGCAATCAACCGCGGACTCAGCCTATAGCTAGGTGTTTGGATAGGTTATGATGACTCATGTGGCACTAGGCTGGTCTCCGTGGGTGCAGAAAATTGAAAGATAGGAATGGAATTTGAGTTATCCATGAGGATAGAAAAAAAAGATAAAATGTACAGAAAAAGTAAAGTGAAAGAAAAAGTAAAAGTATAAGTACAAGGTAGAGCAAGATTTAGGTTATCTAAGCAGACCGTCTTTCTCCCCGGCAACGGCGCCTTTAAATGCTTGTTGACACTAGATACGCACACGAAAGAATCAATAGAAATAATCCGCAAACGCACGGATATCGGTGAGCACTTCACCCGGGAGATAAGTCCCGAGTATCGTATTTGTTTTTATCCGCTAAGAGAAAACGTGCAATAGACTAACCCGATCTTTACTACTACCCTCGGGTCGCTAGTCAAGTGAGAATTAAGCGATATAGAGAGAACTCCTTCGTCGGTCTTCTTCTAACCTATGGCAAGCTTTGAGACTACTGTTCTAAGGGGGTACCCGAGGAATAGACACCACGAGAGGATGCTAAACCGGGCACAAAGGACCTACCTTACCTACCAACGGGAAGTGGATTACAAAGGTAATAAAGGGATTGTCACTTCCCTCACTACTACCACGGTTCCGCCGGATAGGAGCATCTACAAGTGAACCTAGCCTAAGCACCACGCTTATGCTAAAGAACGATTACTCTATTCCCAACCCGAAGCGAATAAAGTAAACTTGTAAACCAAAGAACAATAATAACAACGAACTTACTAGTATTAGAAGTTGAATTGCCGAATGATTCAAAACCAAGCCTCGTGTTAGGAGACTTGATCCCGCAGTACACCGGAGAGGAGACACCGACTGTGCCGGGCTTCCTCCAAATCTACCTCCACTCTATACTCTCTCAATCTCTCTTGATACTAATACCCTATAGAGATAGATCCATTCGAGGGACCCTTCTCTATCTAACTCTCTCTCTCTGGATTGAAGTCTTGAATGAATAGGAGAATGAATTAGGGTTTCACCCAGGGGCCAGGGGCTCTGCTTATATAGCCCCCTAGGATTAACCACAGCCCTCGGATCAAACCGACCTAAATGGACGATAATTATTAATCTTCAAAGTCGGTGGAGGCAGGATCCGCGAGACTCCACCTGATTGGTGGAGTTGGGGAGTCGGCCGACTCCCCTCCCCTGGTCGGCCGACTGGCCACAGTGCCAAGTGGGCCCCGGCTTCCGGGGTTTGCCTTCTGGAGTCTTCTAGATTATACAATTTTACCCGTTCGGTCTTTCTCTCTATGTAAACCCGACATGTGGGCCATCTTGGTTGATTTTCAGTTGTCACCCGCGTAAATAGATATTCACCAAAACTCGTGGAATTTCGGTGGTAACCCTATATCTATCAAGTATTTATAAATAGGTCCATTTGTATGTTAAGTTGACGGTTAATTTTATGAGTTAACGACCGTCAACAAACACCCAAGTGTATCTTGTGTAGTCATCCACTATCACAAAGCCATGCTTGTTGCCACCAATTGATGTGTATGTAGTTGGCCCGAAGAGATCCATATGCAATAACTCAAATGATCTTGATGTGCTCATTTCATTCTTCTTTGGGTGATGGTTGCCATGTTGCTTGCCGGCTTGACATGCACTACAAGGTCTATCCTTCTCAAATGTGACATCCTTCAAGCCTCTCACTAAGTCATGCTTCACTATCTTGTTCAATTGCTTCATGCCCACATGACCAAGTCTTCTATGCCATAGCCACCCCTTGTTGGACTTGCTAATCAAACATGATGTGAGTTGAGTCTCTTTTGCATCAAAGTCCACCAAGTACATGCTTCCATGCCTAAAGCCCTTGAATATGACATTTGATTCCATGCTCACAACCTCAACATGATCCTTATCAAAGATGCACTTGTAACCAAGATCACACAATTGAGCCACCGACAATAGGTTGAAATCTAAGCTCTCAACTAGCAAGACATTTGACAAGCTCTTGTCATTGGATATAGCAATCTTTCCAAGCCTCTCAACCTTGCCTTTGTTGTTGTTGCCAAATGTGATTGATTCAAAGCCCCCATTGTCATTCATGTCAAGTGAGTTGAACATACTTGATTTCCCGGTCATATGATTTGAACACCCACTATCGTGCACCCAATGCCTTCCTCCCGCTTTATAATTTACCTACAAGAAATCAATAAAGCTTAGGTACCCATTTTTGTTTGGGTCCTCGGAGGTTAGTCACCAAGCATTTAGGAACCCAAATAGCCTTCTTCATTGGGCTTACCCTTGGGTTACCTACATACTTAGCCTTCACACCCTTTGCACACTTGTAAAGCACATAACAAGAATCAAAAGAGATAGAATAAGCTTGAGGTTTCTTCTTGTTATTGTTCATTTTATTGCAATTATGCTCTACATGCCCAACTTGCTTGCATTTGTTGCAATAACGGCCATCACTCCTCACAAAGCTAGGCTTTGGAGTCACAAAGGCCGCCTTGCCTCTCTTGGGGGTATAGCCCAATCCTTCGGTATCGAAGGGCAACTTTTGGCAACCCAAGAACTTAAGCAAGCGGGCATCTCCACCATAGGCCTTGCCTAAGGCTAGAGTGAGCTCACCCACATCTCTTTTAAGAGCATCATTCTCAATCTTTAGTGAAGAATCACTAGAGGTAGAGATTGATTGGGTGGTGGTGGATGAAGAGCTACAAGAAGGGTTAGTAGCATTTAAAACAATAGGCTCATAGAAGGATTCATCAAGGATATCACAAGAGATGGCCATGTCCTTCTTCTCCACCACTATAGCTTGGGATTGCTCTTTGTCATGTTTCTCCACTAGAGAAGAATGAGCTTTTTCAAGCTTGGAGTGAGAAGTCTCTAGCTTCTTATAGTCTTCCTTTAGACTCTCATAAGATGCCCTCAACTCCCTAAGTTCATGCTCAAGGCTTTCTTTTTCCTTGCGCAATCTCTTACATTCTTTCCTAGAGAGCTTATAACCCTCTTTGCAATCCTCAAGCATAGTGAAGAGCTCCTCCTTGGTGGGTTCCTCATCATCACTATCATCATCACTATCGGTCTCTACCTTAGTGGCCTTGGCCATGAAGCATGTTGATGGAGCACCAAATAGTGAGATCTTCTCTTGGATAGCAATGCTTGCATGTCCCTTCTTGTTGCTCTTGTGGTCATCTTCATCATCACTTAAGGAGGAAGAATCACTCTCCCAAGTAGCCACATGTGACTCACCCTTCTTCTTCTTGTCACTCTTCTCATCCTTCTTCTTTTGCTTCTTCTTCTCCTTCTTTATGGCATCATCATCATCACTATCATATGGGCATTTGGCGATGAGATGATCCTTGCTATGACACCAGAAGCACTTCATTGAATGTTCTCTTGGCTTTGAAGAGCTTCTCTTCCTTCTCTGCTTATACCCCTTCTTCACAAGCTTGTTCATCTTCTTGACAAGAAGAGCCATCTTGTCACTCACATCTTCTTCACTTGAGCTTGTGCTTGGTTCATCATCTTCACTTGATGATTCTTGCTTCTTCTTGCCCTTGCTCTTGGATGATGTGGCCTTGAATGCCACACTCTTTTTCTTGTCATCATCCTTGTCACCTTCCTTTTCTTTCTTCTTCTTCCTCACCAACTCTTCCTTCTCATGATCTTCTCTAAACTCATCATCGGCCATGATCTCTTGAAGAACTTGATTTGGAGTTGGGTTCTCCTTCATTTTAGTCTTCACCATGACGGTCTTCAATGTGTCAAACCTCTTGGGAAGGCATCTCATGAACTTGGTTGAGAATTGTTGATCCTTCACTTCTTGCCCAAGTGCCTTGAGATCATTGACAATCACTTGAAGACTATGAAACATCTTCGGCACACTCTCATCATCCTTCATGGCAAAGCTTGCAAACTTCTCTTGTAGCATGTATGCTCTTGTCGTCTTGACACTCTCGGTCCCCTCAAATGACTCCTTGAGCTTCTCCCAAGCATCATGTGCCACCTCAATGTTCTTGACAATCTCAAAGGTCTTGTCATCCAAGGCTTCATGTATGGCGGCAATAGCAAGATCATTGCATTGAATCTTCCTTTCTTCTGCCGCCGTGGGTGCCTCCGCATTGGCAACCTCAACCTTCACCTCCGTTGCCTTCCACATCTCTCTATTGATTGACTTGAGGTGACCAATCATCTTCACCTTCCAATAGGCATAGTTGGTGCCATCGAAAGGGGGTGCCCTCTTGGTGTTGTTGCTATGCAATTGTGCCATTTTTCACCGTAGGAGGTTAATCCAATTGCAACAAATGGTGCCTCGGCTCTGATACCACGTGAAAGGTCCTAATGGCTAGAGGGGGGTGAATAGCCTAATAAAATTTTCTTGCAAATAAGACTAAACAACAAGTTAGTAAGCAAGATGGCATAATTGCAAAGCTAGTGCTTCTTCTACACTAAGCAAGCCACCTATACATGCAATTCTAAGCACAAGGCTAAAGCACCCAACCAAGACAAGAACGAAGGCTTGCTCAACAACACTAGCTCGAAGGCTAGCTCACACACCCTGCAAAAGAACTACACAAGCACGAAGGCTTGGCCACAAGACTAGCTCGAAGGCTAGAACACAAGAGAGGCACACTAAACAAGATAGCTCTACTAGAAGAGCAACTAAGAACAAGAGCTAGGGAGGGGATTGGATGATTATACCGCCGCATAGAGAAGTAGATGGCCAATCACCACATCGCGTAGAGGATGAAGCCAATCACCATGAAGCCAATCACCACAACAAGAGGAACACCTCGGCAAATCAAGAGTTGACACAAGATTTTTTACCGAGGTTCACTTGCTTCCCGGCAAGCTAGTCCTCGTTGTGGCGATACACTTGCTTGGCAAGGTGCTTGCTCAACCGCAGCCGGGAGTAGCACTCAAGCACAAGATAAGGATCCTCCAAGCCATGCGCAATCCACTAGAGTATCCTTTCGCGAGCTCCCGTGGGGAAGGATCAAGAACCCCTCACAAGATCACCGGTGTGGCCTCGAACAATCTCCACCTCGAGCTCAACACCACCGCTGCTCCAAACCGTCTACGATGACGGGAATCACCGAAGAGTAACAAGAACTCCGCAGCGAACTCGAAGAACATGTGCCTCTAGATGCAACTCTCAATGCAACGCACTTGATTCTCACTCAATCTCACTCTAGATGTGAATCAAGTCAAGAGATGAGTGAGGAAGGAACTCTCTAGCTCAAAGAATGCTCAGGAAGTCAAGAAGTGGCAAGAGTTACTCCCCTCCACGGCCACAAGTCTATTTATAGCCCCCTTGGATTTCCAACCGTTATTCACTTCGGGGCTGAGGTCATAAGGCGCCGGAAGCGTCCGCCGGCAGGCGCCGGACAGTAGCTGCCGCGCGCGCGCCGACCGTTGGCTGCTCGATTTGAATCTTCCATGCGCCGGACGCTGGACAGTCGCGTCCGTCGTCTTGACCTTCAGGCGCGTCCGGCGAGCAGAACCCCAGCCTCTGGAGCGCGTCCGCCGGGTGCGCCAGACGCACTCGCGTCCGTCGCTTGAAACCAATGTTTCCACTGCGCAAGTAAGTTATTTAATTCTCTTATTAAATGGAACCAACGGAAAATTTAATTTGAGAAGCCGAGTTTTGAAGCATAGAATTTTTTGTAATATTGTTATTTTTTTGGACCAAAGTTAATAATAGCAATATTGCAAGTTGCAACAAGTTACGCTTCTAGCGAGTTAATTTACGTTTTCCGCTGCGCAAGATATTGATTTAATTCTCTTATTAAATCGAACCAACGGGAGATTTAATTCGAGAAGCAAGTTTAAGGCCAGAATATTTTTGTAATATTGTTATTTTTTGACCAAAGTTAATAATAGCAATATTGCAATTCGCAAAGTTTCAATTATTTAAGCATTTATTCTATTCTGCCCAACGGTGATTAGATTTTATGAAGCAAGATAATTTTTGTCTATCTTGATTTTGACCAAAGTTAAATTAAGATATGCAATTATTTCACCAAGTTTTTGTTGATCATGATGATGTTCTCACCATCCTCTCATGTTTATTTCAGAGCAAGCGCTAAATGCGATGCACTTCCTTAGTGCAATCCCACAGTTGACAGGCCACAACTACACTCTGTGGCGCGAAAAGATTGAGATAGCTCTAGTACTTGCAGAGATAGATCTGGCTATTTATGAACCAAAGCCCATTAAGCCAAAAGAGCCTGTAAGAACTAAAGATGAGACCGATGAAGGTTTTGCTAATCAGAAACATGACTATGCCCATGCTAGAGCAACATATGATCTTAATATATACAATTGGGACCAGTCAAACCGCAAGTGCATGTCTGTCATCAAGCAAACCATCACAGTGGAACTAAGAAATGCAATTCCAGAATGTGAGACAGCAAGAGAATACCTCGAGATATTGCAGAGTCAGTTTCATGCATAGACAGAGGAATTTCATATTCCTTCTCTTCATCGAAATTTGATTTCAGTTTCATGTTTATCAGACTATGGTTTTAATTGCCATTTTTGTAGCAAGGATGATTGTAAGCTACAATTACATAATAAATGTGTGCGTCTTGCCTTCCAACAAGACAAACTTTATTTATTTTATATGTCTGAGAATGTGAATATTGAATGTACTAATGCTGAGAATGCAATGATAGCAAGCGCAAGCAAGAAAAGAAAGAGAATTGATTCCTCATCGAAATTATGGCAATATCGTTTAAGCCATATTTCGAGGGGGAGAATAGAAAGAATCAATCCTCCCATCACTAGAACTCTCAGAATTAGAGCAATGCATTGATTGCATTAAAGCAAGTTAGTAAAGAGCATAAAGAAAGTTGCTAAGCAAAGCGCAGGAGCATTGGAATTGATCCACACGAGAATGCTCAGAAGTTTTAGATCAACTTGACAAGAAAATCAAAGTAGTAAGATCAGACCGTGAAGGGAGTACTACGGTCGATATACCCCTTATGGACAAGTTCCTGGACCTTTTTGCAAGGTTCTTACAGGAAAATGGCATAGAAGCCCAGTATTAAATGCTGGGCGACCCACAGCAAAATGGATTAGCAGAAAGGCGTAACCGTACTCTAATGGATATGGTGCGCAGCATGATGAGCTATTTCACTCTACCTTTGAGTTTGTGGATGGAGGCCTTAAAACCGCCATTCATATTCTCAATAAAGTTCCTAGCAAGTCAGTAAGCAAAACACCGTATAAATTGTGGACCGGCAGGAAACCCTCACTCAGCTATTTGCGTGTATGGGGGAGCCCTGCTGAAGCAAAAGTATTTAACCCAAACATAGGAAAGCTAGATCCCAAAGCAGTAAGTTGCCATTTCATTGGCTATCCAGAGAAGTCGAAAGGTTTCCGTTTCTACTGCCTAGAAAGACATACCAAGTTTGTGGAAACGAAACATGCTAGTTTTCTAGAGGATCAGATGATCAGGGGGAGCAAGGCAGCGCGGGAAATCAACCTTGAGGAGAAGCGGGTGTTCGTGTCCATTCCTATGGTGCAAGTACCCCTCTTCACGCTGCCTGTTGTAGTTGGATCCACAACATTGGTGACGACACCTGCTGCTACTTCGTCCATGGCTAATTCGGAACCTGCCCCTCAGGAGCCGAATGAACCCATAGTCGAGGAACAGCGGCCCCAACTAAAACAACCCTAAGAAGAAAAGATGCCAGTAGCTAAGTTTTCTGGCAGACCTCAAAGAACAAGAAAGTCTCCAATTTCAGATGACTACATAGTCTATGAGTGTGAAGAAATTCAGATGGAGGGTGAACCCACTTCATTTGAGGAAGCTATGAGGAGCGCTAAAGCATCTAATTGGCAAATAACCATGGAAGATGAATTAAACTCCATGATTGCCAATAAAGTGTGGGAGCTTGAAGAGATTCCTGATGGAGCCAAAGCAGTAGGCTGTAATGGGTCTACAAGATAAAACGTGACTCCGAAGGGAACATAGAAGGATACAGAGTAAGATTAGTAGCAAAGGTCTTCACACAGCGAGAAGGGATAGATTATAATAAAACCTTTGATCCCGTCTCGAGCAAAGACTCTTTTACAATCATTATGGCCCCAGTGGCATATTTTGATCTAGAATTGCATCAAATGGATGTGAAGACAACATTTTCTAAATGGGATCTAGAAGAAAGAGTATACATGGCGCAGTCGAAAGTTTTGTGATATAGAGAAAGAAGGGCTGTTGCCTAAAGAAATCCATTTATGGATTAAAGCAAGCGTTTAGACAGTGGTTTTAGAGTTAGATAAGACGACCAGAAAATTTGGGTTGCAAAGAGAATGTTGAGGACAATAGCATCTAAGCAAAGCTTAAGAATGGGAAATGCGTTGTCCTAATACTGTATGTAGGTGATATTCTACTAGCAAATAGTGATGTCGCTCTACTGCAGTAAACCAAGAGATTCTTGTTCTCAAAATTTCGATACGAATGTTTTAGGTGAAGCTTCTTTTTTGTCTTGAACATAAAGATTAACCGAGATAGAAGTCAAGGGGTATTGGGTTTATCCCAAGAGGCATATATACATAAAGTTTTGAAGAAATTCAATATGCATAAGTGAAAACCTTCACCTGTTCCTTTTGTCAAAGATGACAAGTATGAGGGACATCAATGTCCCAAGAATAAGCTTGATCGCGATCGCATGAGAACAGTTCCATACGCTTCAACTGTCGAAAGCTTACAGTACGCTCAGTTGTGCACACACCCAGTTTGAGATTCTATTTAATTTACACCAAAGTGTTAATTACTTAGAATAGCAAGTCTTTTGTAACCGGGATGCTTAACAGATATCAGCGAGATCCAGTTGGAGTCTAGTGAAGAAAGTGTTAAAACACAGACAAGGCACGAGAGGGGTCATAGAAGATCTGATAACCTACAAACAGTAGGATATTCAGATCCAAGTTATGTGTGAGATAAGTCTGCCTCAGGGTACATATTCACTCACGTGCAAGGAGCCATATCATGGAAAAACTTAAAACAAACAATAGTCACTACATCGTCCACAATGTATGCTGAGCTTATTGTGTGTTATCAGGACAGGTGAATTGGCTTAAGAGATTATACCCGGTTTTAAAAGTGGTTGGCAGTATTAACAAACCACTAAAGTTGTATTGTAACAACGAGCAAGAAATATTATACGCTCCCAACATGAGTCATGCAATGCCGCCAAGTACATTGGCATTGAAGTACTATGTTGTGAGGACTAAAATTCGGGATCACATCATAAGTCTAACACATAAAAGACGATAGCGAATCCGCTTACGAAAGGCTTACCGCCCAACATGTTCAGAGCACATGTAGCCGGCATGGGTTTAAGGGAAAGCCTGTGATACCCGAATAGCAAGGGCCCAAGGCAAGGATTCATCTCAAAACAGAAAAGTGTTTGTGGCTGTCAAGTCTAACGGTAATGACTGCCATGATGAAACATGCCCAACACACTTATTTGTGATGAGGTGGATTAGTGAAGCTTAAGAGCATAGATGAGATCAAGGGGGAGAATGTTGGGTTGATCTCAACGGCCTTGGCCCAACGGCCAAGGCCTCTCCTTGACCAAGCCCTGATCGGGGGCACTCGACCACGCATTGAGTGGTGGGCCCCTGACGCACTGCACTATAAGAGAGGAGTGGGGGCCGCAGGCGCAAGACACGAGGTTCCCCAGCGAGCGCCGCCACCCCACTCAGCTAACCCTAGGGCCATCCGATCGGCCGGTGCAGCCAGCGTCGGGAAGCCCTGCCACCACGCCGCCCCTCGACGTCCTCTACTACTCCGACACCTCGGCGACGCCACCGCCATGGACGCCGCCGGAGCTGCGCCCGCTGCCACCCACGACGGTCAACTCTTCCCCTTCTATCTCCCTCTCTCTCTCTCTCTCTCAATTTCTATACTGTATCTATGTGCAAGAACTACTCCTGTTGTTTAATAATCAAGTGTTCCCGATCCGTTTTCTACTGCTAGAAGATCCTATACGTCTAACAAAACAATAGTCTGGTCATATCATGCATACACTTTTAAGGTCCATATAATCTTAACGCCTGCATGGTTGACAGCTCGTGCATAACACTTCGCCATACTTGGTGGGCAGACCATACCTGTTGATCAGCCGGCATAGACTGGAAGAGAGGCCTATGGGAACTTTGAATTTGGAGAGGTTCCCTAGCCATACCAACATAAATGTTTTTGGGCAAGGTAAGTGTAAGTATGTCACCATCTGATTTACATCTGGGATGGTGGGCAACTTACCTAGGAGAAGTTTTGTCCAGTAATGTTTCTTCAGCATGAGCAGCGACTACAGCACGACGTCACAGCTCGATCGGCAAAAGCGAGGCCAGGTGAGGTCATATGGAGCTGAGCCACGAAGGTGATGCATTATGTTTCTTCTCGGATTGATGGAAGCTATCCACGCGCTTTCGACAGAGACAGAGAGACGTCTGCCAAGTCGTCGTTCGTCTCGCGTAGGTGACCGTTGATGGCAGTTGCACGCACATCAAGACGCGTAGGTTGTTCACGACGACCATGTGACCTGACTGACTGACGACCCAGCCCGGTCCACTCCAGGCCACCAATGAAACAAGGGAGAAGCTAAGGCGCATATATATTATTCGTCTGTTGCTTGCATTGACCAGAGCTTAGTTAAGTGATATAGTATTAGTGTATTACTACTAGCCTTATTTTCTCGTCAGTTAATTTCATCACAGGTTCTCATTAAAGTATGGAGAGACGACCCCCAACAAACTTCTGTTACCAACTGCTTGTTGCCCACGAAGCAGGCAAGAGATAGGCGCGCGACCAAGAAATTTCAGACGCATTTCCTTTTAAATTCGCCGTAATTACGACTTCTTCTTGTGTACCCCCTTCTATATATACCCATGACGAGCAGCTAGCCTCCTCCAAGGTAGCCTCCAGCCTCCGAGGTAGCAAATAAATCGACCACCATCCCAAAAGCTCTTTAACTCCGGCAATACAGTGGTTTCGTCGTTTCGATCAGCCGCCCCAGGGATCGGACCATGAGCAAGAAGCAAGGTAAGCTAGTAACACCGCGCTTATAATTATATGCATACATTCGATCAGTACCCTTACGACCTGCGGTTGGATAGTTGCTTTACCTTTTTTTTTTTTTGACAGGATAGTTGCTTTACTTTGGTTGATTGAGGAAAGACATGCGCAGAACCCTTTTCCCCCATTCTTTTCTATAGATCAAAATTATCTTTAAAACAAGTAGAAGAGGAAGCCTATTCATTTAGGCCCATTTAGATCCCTTAATTTTTTGGAGGAAACATGCAATGCACTCGTGGTCGCTATAGAAGAGGGAGCCTATTCATTTAGACCCGTTGCCCTCTCCCTCCCATGGTCGGTAGTGTACCTATGCTGCCTCATGTACACCACCATCAGCATGATTATCATCTGCTATAAGCATGGACTCATACTGTTGTGCGTGTGCAAGATTCCTTGGCCGCCAGGGCGGCGAGGCAAAAGTAACGTGTTTCACCAAAGATGCACGTGCGTGCACATGGCCGGTGGTTCGTCGCACAGCTCTTGCTAACTCGTGGGTGTTCGAGGGCGCAGGCGCCACAAACTATGGGTGGCTAGCCGGCAGCGGCGGTGGTGCCATGTCGTTGCTGCTGATGCCGTTGCTGCTGCCACACGGCTCATGAGGTTCAGGGTCTTGTGGCTAGATCACGGATCGGCCGGCTATGCAGCGGCAAGGACAGCAAAGCTGTGCTCTTGCCCGTGTGCAAGAACTTGTGTTCCTGCTTCCTTTGTGCGTGTGTGCCAGACGTGTGCGATCGAGAAGCCAAGATGCATGCGGTTGTGTTTTCGCGAGCGTGGCGGCGAGGCAAGGAAAGGCCTGGGCTTCCGTGTGTTCGCGCGTGTGGGCATGGCCTTGGTGGCTCAGCTGTGCGTGTGCGTGCTCTCGAGGCCATGGCGGTGATGCCCCTTCAGGTGTTCGGTAAAAAGTGCAGAAGGGCTTGGCTTGTGCTGGTGGGTCTTTGGGTGAAACACGGCGCACAGCAGGCGCCCGAGAGAGTTTCCCAAGGGCTCATCCAACGGCAGCAAGGTGGAGTTTTAGCTTTGGATCGTGTGGCGACACGCTGCCATGGTCATCACGGACCAGCGGTGACCGCGGTCGCGGCTCAAGCGAGGCAGCGTGCTGTCCGTGGGTGCGCTGGCGTTGAAGCCGTGCGGTCGGCGCCCGGTAGCATGCGCAGCTGTCCAGATCCTCCGGGGTGTGGCTGCAGGTGACCGGCGGCAAAACGGTGGCCATGCCACTGCCGTGCTTGTCTTGTGTGCGTGTGTGGCAAACGGAGCCGGCGTCGAAGGCCAGAACAGGCAGGCTACTAGGAACCTACGTTCAAGGCGAGCGCTTTGGGGTTCCGTTGCTTACCAAGGGCTCGAGCCGGATCACCCGGAGATCCCGTGGTGCGGGGAGGGGGCGAGGTCGGCAGTTCGTATGCACCGACGACGGACGTGGCGTAGGTGAAGACGTGTCGGCTTCGGTGACGTCGTGCGGGCTGTGCCGTTGACGGGATGGAACGTGACCACGAAGATGCAGTGCAAGGGTGCCGCTCGGTGCTCTCGTCGTCACGGCGTGCTCAGTGCCAAGGTTGCGCGGGGGCTCCGGTCTGCTGTGCCGGGGACTGGGGGTTGCGGCGGTGAACAACACACGGCACAAAGGCCGATGTTCAGGCCAAAACGGTGGTGGAAGCACTATTGGTGAAGGCTCGCGGCGTGGCATGCGCATGCCGTCTACGAGAGCTTTGGCTAGACTGTGGCTCCGGCGCTGGCTCAGCCTCGGGGCACCATGGTTGTGCCGTCCATGTCCTTGGACAGAGAGGAGGGAGGTAGAGAAGATGGACAGGTCTGTGGAGGCTGAAGGACAGGGATGGTGAAGCTGGCGACCGGTTGGGGCTTCTTAGGGCGTGTTTGGAACGCTCCCTCTAGGCAGCCAGGCCCATCGGCCGTGCCGAGGCCAGCCATAGCCCGGCTCCATAGGTGCACGCTATCGTGTTTGGTTCGCAGCACCGAATAAGCCTGGTTGAATAGAGATGGTGTTTGTTTCGAGGTCCAACTGTGTACAGTTACCTTGCGCCATAGTGTGGTGATGTTACCACTACTTCTCTTCCTTATAAACATTCTACCGAGCACTTGGTGGGCGGCGGCCATGGACGACGATGGTGTTGACGCTGCACTCATTCTTGCCGGAGCGCGGAGCGGCGAGGCAGCAAGGGCCGTGGCGCTTGTTGCCATGGCCCCGGCGTCCGCGCTCTCCGTCTACGGCTGCACGCGCTTGGGCGGAGCTCGCCACGAGCCGCACTTGGGGGCCGACGGCGCCGCGCCTTCAGGGATGGCCACACCGCGCTCGAGCTCGCCCTCGCCGTTGCGGTACCTAGCCGGTTGCAGCGACGGCGCCGTTGACGGCGGCGTCCTCCATGACGGCGCCGACGACCTCCAGCACACGGAGCCGCGCCATGGCGCCCCACGCGGGGGCGTGCGTCATGGCGAGCCCCTCCCCCGATCCCGACGGCGTCGAGGTGGCCGTGGCCCGCCTTGTCGTCGTCGGCGGCAGCGACGGCGGCGAGGCCGAGGTCTCTGTGCAGGCCGGCGGTGGCGCCGTCGTCGAGCACCAGTTGGACAGAGGCGGCATGCGGAGCTCCTAGAGGCAAGGAGCCGCGCTCGTGAGCATCACCTGCGCCCCCGAGGTACTCCTGGACGGCCGCGAGGCGCGCCCGCAGCGCGGCCACCTCGTCGGTGGCGGCGCCGAGCGGCGCGGCGAGCACGACCGGCGCCACCGCGCGCTCAACTGCGGCCAGCGCGGCGCCGTTGGCGGAGAGCTCGTCCAGGCGCGCCGTGAGCGCCGCGACCTCCGTTGCCTTCGCCGGCGGTGCCTCCTCCACGGTGGCATGGCGGCCCTTGCCATTAGCGGCGGCGGCGAATTTCTTCATGGCCATGGCGGAGGAACGGGAGAAGGGAAAAGCGGCAGAGGCGAGGGAGTTGGGATGGATGGGAGGTGACCCAACTCCCCCCGTCAGCTCACTCTTTGCTTAATTGGGCCAGGCCATGAAAAAACGAACTTCCCCACCGTTTTTCCAAAGCCATGAGAGAGTGTTTTTTGGCCCGTGGTGGCCTGGCTCGCGTGTGGGTCCAGTGTCGCAAACACGAGCCACTGCAGCCCAGGAGCGCGAGCCACCCTCCTGGGCTGGCTGCAAACACGCCCTTATAGTCGCGGCTAGGGTTCGCCAAGGTGGCGCGTCCTGCAGGCGCCGCTGGGCTGCCGATGGTGCGGTTGAGGCATTTAGTAGGTACGTGTCGTACATGCTGTCCAGCTTCAGTCCTTGCTCGTGCAGACTCCTGTTCTAGAGAACAGCAGGCATGAATAGTACGGTTGGCTGTCTAGTGACTACTTACGTACGTGATTCATGCATCTCGAATAGGGAAATAGCACAGGCAGGGCCACATCGAATATACTCTTTAGCAACAAAATTAAGTTTAGTGCTGAAATCACAAAAAACAGCAGGTAATTAAGAACAAAAACATCAACAAGTTACAGCATGGTAGTTAAGTAAAAAATCAGCAAATAAATATATAGGTAATCCTTAGTAAATAGATAACAACAGCATATAGATAATCCACATAATAGCCACACATTCATGATGCAAACAAGTACACATAACAGCCACATGAAACAATTTCACTAAAACATCAATCTTTCACTAGCTAGAATAATGCACTATTACATATTTTTGGCCGGGCAATGCTGCTTCAACCATATCATCCTTTCTTCACTTGTCTTGATGGACAGAAATATGGCTCGGTTGTCTCGTTTTTGAAACAACTTAGTAGCCCCAATATAATATATAGAACCTTTAGCTGCCTTACACTTGACAACCAAACGCATACATCTTGCAATCTCTTTCTCTTCGTTGGTATCTTTCATGGCAGTTTTACAAGCACGATCAAATTTCCCTGTATATTGCTTTGTCGGTGCAGAAGGGCTTCCTGAAAACAAAGTGAGCCACAAATATTTGGTGAGGCATGTTATTTTTTTAAACCTTGTTTGAGCCTATTTAATGACCAAAATACCCCAAGTTTCATTAACCAAGAGCACCAAGTAGTTCAACTCGAGCTTGTGAGACCCACCAAATGACATGAGACTTGTTCGAGGGGTGGATCTAAGTAACTATAATAGGAGGGGCTAAACTACAGGCAGCTGACTCAAGTCACGGTTAGATATCAGCTCCTTCAATATAAGACGCAATCTCAAAGATGCAACCTTTCCTTTTTAATTTCTAGTTTTAGGAGGGGCTTTGGGGGGGTGTTTGCATTACCACTCGGACGTGCCCCTCGTCAAAAAGAAAATATTCTGAGACGTACTACTCATACGCACATCTCAGATGAACTTTGATTTGATCATAGCAATGAGTAAGATAATTTTTTTTAAAAAAGAAAAATCAATCTGAGCGTGGAACCACAGGTTTGATTTCTAGGGGGTGTCTTTAGAAAAAACCGAGCGGCGAAGGGGCATGTTTTTAATCTGGGACCCTAATCTCAAAACGGATGGATGGGCGCTAGGGTTTTTCTCCCCTGCGGCCCGAACAGAGCGCCGCCGCCATCGACTCCATGGCCAGAGGCGTGTAGCTCGCCGGCGCGAGCAGGGAAGGCCCTACGGGACACGGCTGGGCGAAAAGAGGACCGGGGAAGAAAGCGGAGGTTAAGGCGCGCTCACCGTAGGACGAAGACATGACCGCGACTGCGAGGACGCCAAGGCTCGACGGGCGCGGCACCGGGCTTCCTATCCCTGCGATGAGATGGCATGAGAAAAGCCGAGAGCGAGAGAGAGAGGAAGGACAGCGCCCGCAGCTTCGTTACCTAGAAGAAGCAGAAGGCGTCCGCGGCGGCGTCCCTCCTCCGGCGGAGTGGATGCAGAAGCACAAAGAGGGAAAAGGGTTTCGTCTGGGCGTGGGGATTACGCCAAGGAATCGCGCGGAGCCGCCGTTAGAAGGAAAGTCCGGGGTGGTTGGTTTGTGAGATACGGAGTGGGCCCCCAGACGTCAATCTCGTGAGCCCACGGATTGAAGAGAGCCCTAAGTCCTGGACGACGCGTCGTGCCGGAAAAACAAGCGCGTTTGAGGAGAGGCTCCTGATCGCGCCACGTCTGCAGTAGCCGAGTACCGCGGCGACGTCTCCTGCTCAAGTCATCTCGGCCCCTTTATTTCTTCTCCCCGAAGCAAGCTCCAATCCTCAAGTCGTCTCCGATGGCCGTCTGACCCATCGTTCGATATATATCTTCCGCCGCTGCCTCCTTCTTTCCGATGCATGCCTCATCTTCCTGCGCCTGCTAGCGCCCTCGTCGTCCACTGCAGCAGCCGGGATGCGTAAATTTTGAAATGTGGATTCTGCAGTTGAGACAGACATTATTGAGTGGTGTGCTGTGATGTTCTATGCTGCCTAAGACTTGGCTGCTCTTGGGATTCAAATGCTGGGCACAAATTATGCTAGGACCATTCACGCAGCATGTCTTTTCCTATAAGCAATCAATTGTTTTCCCAAAAAAATCATCTTTATACAGGCGCAGGGGAGCAGCACAACCCCCCAGCTAGCAGAAGCACGTTCAATGTACAATTTACCAAACAGATATGTAAGCAGTTGATGGTCACATATAAAGGTGTTCATGTCAGAAAAGCTTTGTGTGCCTGCTGCATCCGTCGTTGGAAAATTTTTGCCACTACCTTCTCTGTTGACTATGTGACAATTCCTTGCACGGCAAGTTTGCATCGAGCATCATATTTTTTTTTTCTCAAACACGACTTCACGTGTCTTTTCCATTAAAAAGAAAGAAGGCCGAGACCAGCGAATACAACGAAACAAAACCACAGAGAGAGTGGCCATCAACACAAACACAGACACGAAGACTAACACTACACAAAAGCAAGAATAGAGAAGAGCCCCCCACCCCCCACAAAGCCACACAACTCAACTTCGCGAGGTGAGTTGCAACGTCACGAAGGCCAGGAGCCGCTAGCACGACACGGTGGCCGGTAAACGGCGGACCACGGCAACGGCTCAAGCACTGTAGCGTCGACACGCTCGGCAGCAACTGCCAGAGGTGGAGCCAAGCGCACCAAGAATGACATCGGTGGACGGTAATCGGCAGACCACGACGACGGTGCAACCACTGTAGCGTCAACATCCGGTCAAGACGAGCCAGAGCGACGGCGAAGCGGAAGCTCACGCAAAAGAGGGCACTACTCCAGTGCCAAGCATGGCGGGGACGCGGCCAGCGACATAAGGGCAGACAAGGCGGCCTGCGGATGGTGACACGGGAGCTCGTAGGGTCCTTCAATGGAGCCCTGAGGAAGAGGATGACGCCCGCGGATGCCAACTGCGCTGAGGTGCCACCCTTTGGAACTTTCGCTCCTGAACTCCTGGCAGCCGCCATCGATGGACAGAAGACGACGCCTTCAGGAAGGTGATGACGCGGCTGCCAATCGTTGGCCGAAGGCGCAAGGCCTAGGTGGGGGGTTTCCACCCCAGACTCTGTCGCCGCAGCGTGCCGCCGCCCGTGTCACCACCTCTTGCTGGAGCTCCGCCAGTAGGAGGCTCAGGCCAGACCGGGCCCGTCCATCAACCCACCCCCGTGGGGAGGACAAGCACCACCGCCGTCACGCCGCTGCACGCCGGAGCGCTGTCCGCAGGATGGCGCGTGCCAGAACAGGCAACCCTGTCGTCCTTTGACCCACCACCGCCGGTGGAGAGGACAGGCGCCACTGGCCTAGACGCCGCCATCCACTACACGCCGCCGGTAGGGTGGCACGCCCAGACCTAGCCTGTCCTTCCTCCCACCATTGCCAGAGGGGAGGACGAGCCACCGCCACCCGCCGGAGTGCACCCCTAGATGTACAGCACACGCAAGGGCATTCCCCGGCCAAGGAGGTGAGCCAGGGAGGAGCCAAACCGGCCGTCTCGCTGCCCAACCTGACCGAGGTGGGGTCAGTCAGACTACCGCCACTGGCCACGATCCCAAGGGTGCCGCCGGGGACGCAGGCCACTCTCCCCCTACCCCCAATGCCAGATCTGGCCAGCCAAGGAGGGGCCGGATTTGGCCGCGCCACCGCCAAAAACCGTCAGTGCCAGGATGGTGGGGGAGGGCAGGTGTACGCTGCTGTCCAGCTTCAGTCCTTGCTTGTGCAGACTCCTATTTTAGAGAACAGCAGGCATGAAGGGTTTTTTTGCCTTGTGTCTACTTTTTTTCTGAGTTAATCGGGGGACGAATAGTCCCCACCTTTTGCATTGCCATAGATTCTGGACAGAGCCCGGTGGGTGGTCTGGGTGCCAAGCACTTAATACAAGAGCGACCCCGAAGGTCAGATTACATGAGGGGGGAGACAGAAGGATTACAACACTTAACACAACAAGGACGACCTAAAAACTAAAACGACCCTTGATGGCCAGAGAGGTACAAGAGTGGGCAGAGAGATTACAACAACAAACAACACTATAAACAACAACAAGACATAACAATGTCTAGGGTAAACCTAGACCTAAGCCGAAAAGACGCCAATCGACCACCAATTTGTGTCACCACCGCATCGCCGTTTTCACTCTGGCCAATGTGTCCTCCACCATTCCACGTAGCTACGCTGCTCTACTGCTGCCCTCCGTCCATGCAGTAGAATGGGGACTAAGAGTGGCGTGCAAACCCAACATCACATGAAACAATGACCTTCCTTGAACTGATGATGACATCCTCTAGTACATCCGGGTCCACGTACCACCATCCAACGCCGTCCATGGGGAGGAAAACTTGGAGGGGAATGGGGGCAGCAATGGAAACACCACCTTCCATTTGATTTTCTGACATCGTCAGGGAGAGCGCCGACGGAGCAGAGACGCCAAAGGAGGACACTCGTCGAACATCGGCCAACAACTTACAGCCAGGGCAAGTCTTTCCCAAGAGGGGAGCACGTAGAAAGGAGACACACACCTTAGCGCGACACAACAGGTTGGCCGATGGAGGAGCATGACAACGCCTTCAAGAAGGTGAACGGCGCAAAGGGCGTCGTCGTTGTCGGCTCAGGGAATCTGGCATGGTTTTCACCAAATAGCTCTCCAGTACGGGTCAGCTGGCTTTCTGCGACTCGGACTGGAGTCTGCAGCGACGCCTCCAACGAGGAATATGACACTGATGTGCCATCGTGCGCCAATGAAGCAAATAGAGACAGGGTTTTCACCTTGACACGGCACCGGAGTAGCATAGCACAGCACCGTCTGCCTGCCTAGTGACTACTTACGTACGTGATTCATTCATCTCGGAGGAACAACACAGTGGCCCCGAGTGAGGGCAAAGCCTAGCACCAACAACGATGCGTGTTTTGTTGCGCTCAGGCTTTTGCCCTTTGGCTTTCGTGGTGCACAGGAGCATTGCACTGCAAAGTTAGTGATTCACGTACCAAGCAAACCGGCACATATGAGCATGTACGACCATGTAGCTAGTGAGTTTGCTTGTCTAGGCTGGGCTGGCTGGCTGGTTGTTCGGCACGTGCATGCACATGATAATGATAATAAGCAAAGGGATTAGGAAAAAAGAGGTGAAGGGATCAAGGAGGGGCATTTCTATTTATAGAAATTTGAGAAAGGAGAAGCTACCTCCAAGCACAACAAGATAAGAACAAAATCACACATGCA